>JANHGL010000193.1:23554-53019 GCA_024611195.1 Ceyx melanurus | reverse complement strand
TTGCATGAATATGTGTTCTAAGTGATCTAGACAATAGAAAAAAAATCAGAATTATCAATGTGTGAATAAATAATGGGTAGTTATGCAATGGTAGATAATGACTTATTCCAAGCATGCTTTGAAACAAATTACAGATCTGTTGCTTTGTCTTGAGCACTAAAAGGTCTCAGGAAAAGGCTCAGGTGCAAATTTTAGAGCAATGCAAAAGTTTTGCTTGCACAGCTACATCAGGTAGAGAAATGTATCAGCTAATGTAATTTTTTCTAGGTTAGAACACATTCAAGGAGATAGTATAATAGACAGAGTTAATGATAGAAATTGGCTAAGGGATTAGAAAGATAATTAGGACAAGGCTGAAACACTCTCTGCTGGATGACATGTCTGCCCAGTCCTTCACAAACTGTTACTCCAGTGCAATGCAGATCTCCACCTGGTGGATCCCTGTTTGGCACGGCCACACTGTGCTAACAGTACCCCCACATGGGCTAAAGTGGAGTTTTCCCACTCACTGAGCTGACCTGCTGAATTCCCACATTGCAGAAGAGGTTATCACCTGGATCACTCATTGCATATGGCTGTATAATAAAAATATTAATTATTCTTCTAGCTCAGATCCAGCTCCTGCCTGCTGGGAAAACTCAGTGCAGCTTAATGAAGTGAGTGGGGTGGTATCAGTAAGGAGCTGAGCTGCTGATAACTTTGTTGAAGCAGAATATTTCTCCACACCACATTTTACCAGTACATCAATAGGAACTGGAATTTCCAGGTGAAATAAAGGAGAGCTTGTTGGCCCAAGAGCACAGCCCTGTTTTTCCTGCAGCTGTACCTCATGCTTTAATAGTATTAATACCCCTCCTCCCACGAGCCCAAGTCTCTCCACACACTGAGGACACTCTATTGCATCGAGTGCAAGCAGATGCTGGTGTAAGTTATTAACTGTCACTTTCAATTCAACCTGACAAGAATGAGTTAATGGAGGAGCTCCATTACAATGGTAGACAGGAAAATAAAAGCCACACTGAATCTACTTTTCTTGTCTCTCTTGTTTTCAAAGGCAGTGCTACTGGCATAACACAGAATGCCCTGTTCATTCATTTGCTGATAATGCTTCTCCCTTTGGGGGTGAGACGCAGCTACTTCATGGATATAGAGTAACTTATTCAACCACAAAGAGAAATCTCTTCCTTCCTTTAAACTGTTCTCAGAGTATCAAAGCAGCTACTGATGATGACCTACATATTGCTGGCTAGTTTTCTCACTAATAGCAATTGAAAAATGGAGATAACAATCTTGTTTTTTCAAGTGCGTAAGATCTTATTGCTTTTATTCTTGTTTCTGTTACATTTGCCAAGGAAAACGAAGGGATATATTGTACTGGCTGAGTCTACAACAGAGAATTTTAGCACATGATTGACCCAGGGTATGATCTCTGTATTTACAGTTATAAATACAAATTAGCAGGTTTAATAGGCCAGACAGAGAGCATAGGACAAAGCTGCTCTTCAGTTTCACCAGTGGAAATGTCGAAGTCTTGCAGACTAAAAAGTATGCTATGAAAAGGAATAACTAAAAGAAGGCTTTGGATGAAATCAGAGGGTATTCTTGTCATTTCACTGTGCTGATCTGAAATCATACAGCCCCATGTTAGATGACGTGCATGGTTCCTCTCTGACATCTTTCCACAGTACAGTCACAGGTTGTGCTGTAAGTTATTTGAGGAGTGGTTGTGTCTTAGAACACTGTCCTGCAAAAGTGCTTGCAGGACATAAATAATAAATATTCTATATTTAAGTTTTAAATAGTTCTTCAAGCGACTTGAGAAAAATTTCATACATGCTTGAAGTTGAATACATGTGCAAGAATTTGGAAGTGTGCTTTGTTTGTCACATGCATGTTTTTCTTCTGCACCAATGGGTACAGTGAGAGTTTAGACAGTCTACAGAGATTTACCTACCACTGCAGTGTGGCAAATGGCTTAGCAATATAGTGCAAGAAGGAGTATGTCTTGGTGTAGAAGTTTACTTTGTGCCTCTAACTCCAAATACTTCTTCTGAAAGTTATTTTTTTTTTTAATGGCAGCTGCTCACAAAAATGCTGGTGAAGTGTTGGGAATAGACAGGCAATAGGCAGGATCAAATACAGCACATTTCCTTCATGCTCCCTGTCTCATATGTAAAGAACAGTCACCAATCCCAAATCTTCTGCCATTGCTACAGTGTTGGAACACCTTGACACCAGCTTTTCTTTCTGATAACTAACAGATCAAGTAAAATCCTTGGATGATCACCATCCTCTTTTACTTTTTTTTCTTGATATCATCTTGTATGATTTTAGACATCCATAAAGATAATGTATTTATGTCTTTAAGCCTTTCTGGTAATCTTGATGAAGAAGTTACACCCATGCACTGCTTCTGCTGAGCCATTAAGTCAGCATCATGCATAGTGTTACAAGTACCACCTACACTACTTGCTGCAGGTGGTTCTTAAATTTCAAAGACTGTCTGACAGTACTTCTTCTTAACAACTGCCCTTCAATTTCCAGCTAAAACTCATTTTCATCTTGCAGTTCTTTCTGAGGCTCAGCCCACTGGAGGTTTTTTTTACTGGGGCGATGTGCATTCAAAAAAGCCTGAAAAAGTGAATGCTTTTGAAAGTAGCAACACCCCTCATCCCCTTTAGAAGTAAGTACATATAGATTCAAAGCTATGTGCTTTTTAAACTCTCTTTAGTCCTATTTTTTTCCTTCCAAGTTGCCCTTGATTTTGCCTCTTTGTTGTCGATTCCTCCCCTCTCCCTTTAGTACTGTCCCTGATTTATATGTCAGTGCTGAGTGCATCTGATCAAAACATGGCAAAGTTGCTGGTTCAGCACTCGCAGCAGGGGATGGGAGAAATGGGCTATGTCTAATCCTGCTGTGGAATCACTGTCACAGAGCTGTGACACTGCCAGTTGGCAGGCAGGAGCGGCAGCGGAATTTGGAGGAGATAATGACAGGTGCTCATAACACATGTAGGCCAGCACGTGCTGGAAAACAAGTTTTTTAACTAACCTGCCTAGACTTCAAAACAAAAAGCACGTTGGTTTCAAACAACAACCTTCCCACAAAGAGTTTGCAAGATACTGCATGTGGCAGGGAAAGTGAAGCAGGCTCCAGAGCCATGTCTGGGTATGTGATTGTACTAAATTATATCTATATTCAGTTCTGCTTAGAATGAAGTAGCTCTAAGAAGCTCAACTTGGTAGGGTGGTGGGGTTTTTTTTAACTTCAGCCTAAGAAAATTTTGTGGGAGGAGTCACTTTGGAAAGGTGGGAAAGCCTTTACCCTCAGGTTGCCTCAGTAAGAAGCTCCCGCTGTGATACTTGAAAGCCCAATAGACATGTCTGAATTTATAATACACTCTTGAAGTATTCATTCATAATCCTGTAGGGATTTTCAAAGCCACAAAGAGGATGTATTTCTTTTAACTGGCTACAGGGAAAATATTAGTTCCTGCTGTAATAAACAAATACTCTATTTTGGTGCAAGGGAAAAAATTTGAAGAGTCAGAGCAAAGAAAGGGGAACAGTTCTGACACTCTTGGAAGTTTCTATTTTTCTAAAATATATGATACCCCGTGAACTACTTCTATTTTCTCCTCATTCTTTGCTTCCTGAAACTTCACTGTTACAACCTGGTGCTCCACCAGTATAAACCAGAGTCCCAGTCCAGCTCTTTAGCCAGATTACTGTACAATTAAATGGAAGTGAATATTAAGCTATAAAAAAAATGGAAGGAGGGATATTTTTTACTTGGATCATTTGACCCTCAATCTCCAGGCGTATCACAAGAGTGGATACATGGCATTACACCTCTGCTTCTGTTTCCACAGCTTTGTATAGGCTTGTTCAGGGGAATAATTATGGTCAGTAAACACAGGCCTCCAAGAAGATGGGCCACACTGGTGATGAGTACAGGATGGGAGCAGTAGATTCCTTATACAATGAGATTCTGTTGTCATGAGATTATAATTGAGTTTGTATTACTGGGAAAACAATCAAACAAACCCAACAACAACAAAAAACACACACCCCAAGATACCCGTTTCCATCACTCCTTCAATTGCTAGCCCATGGCATCAAAGTCATGGCATCATTCTGAAAGGGAGACCTATCCCATTTATATTTATTTTGATTTATTTGTGGATGACATGAATTGCTTTATAAACAGAGAAGGAGCCAAATTTAAAATTGTTATTTGTTTATTCTAGAACATTTCATACACTCCTCAATCTAAACTTTAGATAAGGCATGACAGCTGCTGAAGTTTAGCCAGCTATAGCAAACCAAGATAGGAAATGAGAAAGAACATTTATCTAAGTGAAGCTACAAGGAATCTTTAAGCAGGCACTGCATAACTTCATCCATTTTGATGAAGAGAATCCAAGAGAGAGTGTGCAGCACCTCTGCTCCTACTGAAAGTGCCAGTGAATCCTTTGATGACTGTATGTGATCAAGACCAAGTTGAACTTGTTATGTCACTTTTGCTAGAAGTCTGCTAATCTAGTATGGTGTCTATCCAGTTTTGTTAAGCTTGTGAAATCAAAGCCTGAGGTGGAATAGATGCAGATGATATTATTTGCCCACATCAGAGATCCTTCACAAGATACCTATCTAAGAGAAGATACTAGAGAGAGAATTAACCTACTTGAATAACTAGTGGTTTTAACTGCTCTGAATTACAAAAGGTTTCCCCAAAAAAGGGAACTACATTTCCCTGGATGACCATGCTTTAATTATTCATCAGAACAGGGACAACATTCATGTTGTTGTGCTGTAATTTCACGTTCTGTCAGGGTTAATGAATTAACATGCGCTGCTGCCCAGTCTGAGAGCTTACAAACAAATAGATTGTAGTCACCAAAAGAAATGCTACATTATAAAAGCTTGGGGCGGCAGAGGGGAAATTGGTGGACTAAGCTGAGCACTAAGGCTCCTTATCAACAGAGGACAAGGTTTGTTAAATTGACAGTCCATAAAAAAACACCCAGAAACCAGGTAAACGGCGGAACTGCAGACTGCAGTGTAAGCACTTCAAATTCACCAAGGCAAATTCACTTTGCCATCTGAACCTCCCATTGCCCAATCTCCTCTTACCTTATTTAGAAGCTGAGTAACAGCAGGGTCTTATCTTGGGAAGTCACTCTCAGCTCAGCTGGGGAACAGTACACTAGAAGCAGCATTTTCCTCTACAAACACATTAATTGGAGTCCATTTTCCTCACTCTGCACGTGCATAACTTGCACAAGCTATGCAAGTTTGTCCGTTTGCTGGAAACATCCTTTCTTTGGTCAGTGCAAGCTCAGATGTCTTTCACTGTGTACACATTCATCAACTTTAAACAATTCATTTTTCTCCTTGAAAATAATATTCTTACTTCTACTGCAGGAAGTAAAACAGGGATCGAGATGAAACTTAGTGTGTCAGGTGCAGATTCAAAATGTCATTGCAGGTTGTCACAAAAGACAGAGCAAGGCACTTTGCTATTGAGTGATAGTTGTATTTGCAGCACTGAACTTTATGAATTACAAGGGCCAACGAGGAAACTAAGGTTTAGGTTACAAGATATTTGAGATTTGTAGATATCAGTCCATTTGTATGACTTAATAAACTACTGTAGTCATCTTTCATTCTGGATTTTACAGCCTATTTGGACCACTAGCAGGTTGAAAGAGTGTGTGAAAATACAGCAAATCTACAGCAAAATATACTGGCATTTATGCTGCTGCAGATTTTGCTTCTAAACCCCACTGAAAGAGAAGCTGGTCATCATGTAGAGTCCTATGTCAACCTCCCTTTATTTTAGGAGATACGTGGATGTTTTACAGCTGTCCTGTTCTCACTGAGAACAAAACTTGGCCTGTTCAAAGGCCAAGTCATAAACTGCCTTCCTTCCTGAAATTGCAGACATTTGAACTGTTCCTTAACCACCTATATTGGAAAAGTTATCAGGTAACTGTCCTTGTTTGTGAGCAACTTACATTTTCATGAATATTTCATGTAATATTTTTTCATCTTAGTGAACTTAAGTCCACATTTAAATCACTTAATATGAATTCTATTAAATCTTTCATAGGAAATCTTTGTTTCTCTCTCCTTTAAACTACTTTGAATTAAAATAATTACTTTTGTTTAATATGTGTTGAGAGACTCACCTGACCTGTCTCTGCAAGAGATTTGACAACGCCCAGGTCAGTATTTTCACTGCTAAGAAAGCTCTTTGTACAGCTCACCCTGGGAAGCTGCTGCAAAGCCTCTGCTCCACTTAATAAACAGATGAGTTTTCCCATTTGTCAATTAGAACTTCCAAGTTGCTTGAATGGTGGAGGAAACTACTGCAAGCAGAAACTGAGCAAAGCAGAAAGGATGGACACTTCAAAAGACAAAGACGTTCTGTGTCACAATTATATTTCAGCTGCCCTGAGCTAATCAAACCTCAGTGATAATGTGGGGAAATCTCATTTGGGGGTGTTAGAGCCAGATTATAAAGTTAAGTGAAAGCAAACTGGAATCCTGACTTCAATTTGAAAGAAAAAAAAGTCTTTAGATGCATGCACATGACAGCCACAGATGTAGATAAAAGATGCAGATATTCCTCTAGGAACATAACTAAGCCTATGGATTCAAAGGCTTGCATCATGGGCAGAGCTGGTATTGCAACCTGTTATTGAAGGTGACCAACATTAGCCATAATGTGCTAAGAAATCCGATAAGATTTGCTTTGAAACATTCTAGGGACTTTATACTTTGGAGTGAGGAGCTGAAGTTTGGCAGGAGGAGGTTCTTTGCTTTGTGTATGGGATTTCTGCTTTTCCTTTGAAAACTCACATTAAGTTATTGAAGATAAAAGCACTGGAGCTATTGCAGTTCACACACATGCAGCAGAAACTGGCTGGAGTTTATCATCTGAAACCTCTAAAGATTTATGAGCAGTATGAATACCTGAATCTCTCACTGAGGCTGAATTCTGTTCAACTCTCCTTCCACTTGCTCCATCCCTGAGAATGACTGCACAAAGAGAATATGGAAAACTGGAGGAGGAAGCAGATACAGAGTGGCAGGAGAAAGAAGTGTCAAGGTGAGAGGGAGATGTGAATACCCTTGAGAATTTTAATTGCATAAAGATCTTGATAAGACTGGAGTTATCAGGATACAGAGACTGGCACTTAGAGTTAATGGCACTGAGAACTGAAGAAGTACTCATGAAGAATTTCAGGTGTGTTTAATCACAAGCTCTAGAAAGAGGGAAGATGGTTTCTTAGTTAAGGAAGATGTCTAACCAAATGCAACTGCAGAACGTAGTACCAAGGCAAAAATATGCAAAAGTCATATTTTTCAGAAAAGGTGATTAATTTATATTGTCCCCAGTTTACATCTAACTGGAAACAAGTCTGAATTGCAGAAGTGCAGAGCAATTTACACTTTATAATAAAAACTATTGTGGAAAAAAAATCAGGCCTTTCATTAATCAAAGCTTAAATTAATGAATACTTCCAGAAACAGTATCTCTGTGCAATTCTCCATGTTAAAAAGTGAATGACTCTCTATGACACACTGTAAAAATAATTCATCCTATACATTGAATGAGAAAGATCATAGGAAAAAATAAGATATGCAAGGAAAAATAGGCCTCCCATTGTACCAGCTGCTACTGATGGTGCAGTGAGGGTTCTGTAAAAGCCCCTTTTAATTCAACAGTGATGTTGCTACTTTGAAGTTTGATCTCTGTTGCAATCAGAGAACACACCCCAGTGAGGAGTGTTGGAGGCAGCACTGCTGGTTCCTGCTGCACTGCCCCTACACCTGTGTACTATTGCTCAAGACTGGGATAGCCATTGCTATAGCAATGGGCCACAGTGCTGTGTCATCATTTCAGAGACACTGCAGAACTGGATCAAAATGTGCTGATAATGAGACTTCATTATTAGTTGAGAAACCACAGAAATTAATGACTTAAAGTCTTGACAAGTCCTCTTAGGTTTCCCTCTTCATTCCTCAGCTAGAGAGATTCTTCTTAGTTCACTCATCTTCACAAAACACTTTAATTCCTTCTTTACTGGCTGAGTTTCTTCATGCCTTTAGAAGCAGGTTACTCACAAAACAAATCTCCCTGTCCTCCTTCAACGCCAAAATATTTAAAATCTGCAGTAGAAATTTGAACCAGAAAAGTGTGAAATATATTAGGACATGGACTAAGGGTGATGGCTACAATTAAGTGTCACAGTCAAGAGCATCCCATCATATCCATGCTCAGGGAGAAAAGGCTGGTTGGTTGTAATTAAAACACCAACTCTTCAGAGCAACAGCATTAAGGAAAAGCTGCCCAACAGCTAAAACAGAATTATTATATTGGTAAAAGAGAGCACCAACCTTAAAAAGGGGTTGGTTTTGAGATTTTTCCTGTTTATTTTGCATTATCAGCTATTATTTTCTATCACCTTTTCCAAAACCTTTGAAAAAACCAGGCAATGCATTCTGGCTGGGTATCTTTTGAAACACTTCTGCTCCAGGATTGTGAGATGTCTTCTCACACTCATTCACAGAACAGCTTGTGACACCTGCCTGTCCACATTCACAACATGAGGCTACCTCAGGAGATCAAACCAACCAAAGGTGAATGTCAGGGATTGCTGACACTTCCTGCATAGATTGCTTTATATTCCTTGTGGCTAGAATCCACCATTAAGTTGCAGGGCATGAATCAAGGGTGACCGTGGAGGGCCAGAGCATGCTGAATCTAACTGTGATTTAAATGAGACATCCATGGTGTATCAGTCTTTTTTCTATTTCTTTATTCTAGGGTAAATTTCACTCTCTGAGGTGTAACGTGGAAATTACATTTTTGGGCTAACTGCTCCTATCCTTTTCTGATTTCCAGGTGTTCACTGTCAGATTAATGTTAGAGGTAGGTTGCAGGTTAGGTCTTGTATACATGTGATTTTGTATCACAGTATGGTAGTTTAAGACTATTATGAAATAGGTTTCCAGATTAAGCTATCAATATCACATCTATGACTCCTGTAAGTTTAGTGATAAGTGTAAGGTACTTTATACTGAGATAACTGTGCTATGCCAAGAGGGCTGACATACCAGTAAGCAAAAAAAAACCCAACAAACCCCAAACTCATAGCTAAAATAACTCCCCAGTAGTTCTAAGCCAATATTTACAGTAGTTTTTACGCTTACCCATGCAGAAAAATATGTTCCACAAAATGTTAAGGCTTCATTTGACAAAAGAACAAAAGCCTAAATGCTGAGTGGTTCTGAGTTTTGGCTTCTGCTATTCTTTCCATCTTGCCCCTAATGAACATTTAATTGTTTAAAGCTATGTTTATCCCTACAGTGAGCTGGCAAGCCCATATAACTGTCTAGATTTTTAGATGATATAAATAGGCACTGTTCCAGGGAGTTTAAGGGAGAAATACTGAATTACCCAGCTGAAAGCTTGGCCTGTTACATTTCATGTTTTATTTTTTATTTGTTTGAACTGTATCTTCCAACTGCATGCAGATGCTTCCTAGCCATAATCTTTAATAAGACAGATTGAATCTAGCTAACATAGCTTCTTCCATCCTGCAGCAATGTAGAAGACAGAAGAAAAGAGGATTTCTTCTAGTTAGATTATTTTGTAGTAAACTCCTATCAACGGGAAATCCCAGTTGCAAGTTTGATGTCTATGGCTATAAACTTCTAAGGAAGAAGTGAGAGAGCAACAAATGTCATTAAAAAAATAAATGCTGTAATTTCTGAGGATTGTATATCAGAAGAACTAGTTGTGTATTGCAAGCAGTTTTTTTCTGGCAGCACTTTACATGATCTTTTAACACCCAGGTAATCACATGTTTCCTGCCAAATACACATTCTCTTGGGTGAGATTTTTCAGGGTTGCCAATTTATATCCCAAAGTCTCTGCACTGACTAGAACTGGAAATTGCTGCCTAGGTTGCAAATATCTGTGGATGCCTGTGAGCAGAATTTTATTCTGGTTTGGCTTTTGTCCTCTGGATTTTTCAGTTTCCCTTTTTAAAAAAAAACCAAACAAAAAGATGTCCATACCAAATGGATGAGAAGAAGCAATGTCTGTTACTCTTCTTAATGAAGATGATGAAAAACCTCATGCCTGCCCAGGTGGATGAGCTGCAGGTCACTGCAATAGTGGCAGGGAGATAGTAATAGACTCTCCCGTGGGAGAAAACCAAGATGCTTTAACTTAATAAACACATTGGAGAAAAAAACCCACCAAAATGCAAGGAAAGGATTCCAGGTGATGGGAACCCAAAGCTTTTTGGAGGGGCAATAGGCATTTATAATGCTATTATTATCATGTGTGCAGGAGGATTTTAGCTACTACACCAGGATTGAGTCTGAAATCCTCCGAGGTGTTTGGGGAAAGGTACAGAAAGGCTGCCCCACGCTGAGCAGGGACCTTTTGTACTTTGGAACTGTCAGATCTGAGGGACTGGAAGCCACTGCACAGCTCTGTCGTAGCTGAGGTAATGATTCTTGTTGACTGTTTTCCTGGTGCTGCGAAGATAGGAAGAGTCACACTGTGCCTGACATCTAAGGAGATTCCACAAGCAATTCGCCTGAGTCAGCAGGCCCTTTGCTGCTGCCTGCAGATAGAAGCCTGGATTGGGCTATCTGCAGCTCTCCTCTTGGGGGGAGAGAGGGAAGGAGCCTGCATCGTGCCTAGAAAAGGGACCAGCTTTCATTATACACTTTAAATACCTTATAAATATATGTAATATAGTGTCGTTGTTTTCAGTCCTGATCAGCTTTAAGAATCCCACTCTTTCCTAACTGCAGCCTGTCACTTCCTTGACTAATCCTCTCTCTAGCTGCCTTAAGTTAACACCTCTTTATTTCAGAAATTGGCTTTTTTAGATTTATACTCCACTAATTGGCTTTTTCACCCTCTGAACCTTTTCTGCTTCCTCCAACATGCAACACAGCCCCTTTCACCACCTAATCCCCTCTTTTCACACTTCGATTCCACCATTCTCTTTTTCCTTCTTTTTATTTCCTCCCGAAATGAGCTCATACTCTTTTGCTACAACCCCTGAGGCTCTGGTGTTAAAAATCTCTGACTTATGTTGTGGTGTTAAAAATTTCTGACTTTCCCTGACTTTCATTATCTGACACTTGCAAAATAGGCTCTGCTCCTACAAACGTGTATGGACGTGCCAAGCTTAAATCTGAGTGCTAGGAGACTTGTGCTGGTGTTGCCAGCTTTTATGGTTTTATGACGAGTTGCATGATATTTCTGTTTCTGAAAAACCCAAAGGTAAGGAGACCATGTTAGAAAGGTTCTGCTTCACATAAGAGAAAAAAAGAAAAATAAAGGAAGAGAAGATATAACTTCTAGTTCAAGTTGTAGGAGCAGATGGCAAGTGTAAATAATATCTGAGAATCAGAAGGAAAATAAAACCAGCTCAGTTGTCAATATATATATAAAATCTCTTTGTTGTAATCTCATAATTTATTGAAGCTGACACAAATGTTGAATACCTGCAGTTGCAATGCTGAGCATGTAGCTAAACATACTTGCAATTATTTGCACTCACTTATTACATTATCATTGTTTTTTCAAAACATAAACCAAATAAGTCAGAGAGATGGATTGCCCATACAGTAACAGAACAATGCTGTACCCAGTGCATACAAAAGATTCAAAGAAAGGAAAACAGAGAACCAAAGCTGTGCTGCTCCAAAGGGATATTTTAGGAACATCTGGTCTCTACTGGAAGAAGCATTTCTCCAAAAATGGAAAAAAAAATCAAACAAAAAAGTAAAATCTTTACATGTATTCAAAAGCAAAACTTTAACGAACAGGCTTTGATCTGCAAATGTAATTAGCATTAGAATTAGAGATGGAATGGAGATTTGTCTAAAAGCATTAATTCAAATCCCACGCCTGATTTTTTCTTATCACTGCTGTAATTCTAACAGTGCCTGTGGCAGATTCAGAAATCAGAAGAAAGGGACAGGGGCAGTAGGTCTCCCACTAGCAAAAAAAAAAAGGGGGAGGGAGAGAGAGGAAAAAAAGTGTGAGATGAAATTAATCTATAATATCCCCAACCCAACTCTGTTTTCAATGTATGAATTATTTATCTCCCAATCTCAAAACACCAATATATCTGTATGCACCATTACTTTGATCTCATGCCTCTACCCAGCTCTGCAACGCCTAAAATGAGATGGCTGTGGAAACATATAGGCTTCAGGTATATTTAATTCTACTAATAGACCCAAACATCAACTACAGGTCGCTTTTGAAAAGTCGGGAATAACCTATTTTCTTGAAGTTATTCCTCCTTTTATCCTTCTGTCATTGTGTGTGTGTGCATTAGGCTGCAGTGTGCCTACAGTTACACCTGGAGAAGCCTTCTTGAATTACCTCAGACTGAAGTTACAGTACCAGGGAACAGAGATTGGCCTGTTTGCCTGGTAGAACATGAACTGAGATAGAAAGGTTAAAATGGGCTGCTTTGTAATGTGTGGTCCTTTGTATGAAGATAGCTAATCAGTGTTTGAAGGGATGTTTGAATTTAGGATTAACCTCTTTCCCCAGTCCCGTGAGCATCAGAGCATACACACGTTCAGACAAAGCTTTTTGTTTAGTCACCAGTAATACCTTCTGTGCCTTTTTCAGTGGCAGCTCTGGCCTTTGATTCCGTTAGCATAGGGCCTCCCAGTTTATTCACAGATGTTTCTAAATATCCTTGTTTCTCAAGGCTCACAACAAGGCTGCACAAACTTTCAAACCTGTGACATGCATTAAATATGACAGATTGTATTCAGTCTGAACTAGATGGCCGGGGCACTGCTTCCAGCCAGGAGTCAGGGTTCATAATCAGCCACCTCTCAAACTCAAAACAATTATTTTTCTGAGTTGTGTTCTTTTTAAAAATAGAAGTCAATATATGGTGATGACACACTTGCCAGAGGGATTTGATCAAGCATTTTCAAGTCAATATTTTTATTGTTATTATTATTATTATTATTATTAAAATTGTTGTTTTGCTTGCTGATCTTACAGTTTTCCTTTTTTTTTTTCTCCCTTTCCTAAGAAAGAAGAGAACTTTAGCAGGAACAAAGGCTGAGAGGTTGAGCAAAAGGCAGCCATAAGAGTCTTATCAAAGCCCCAACAGAGTGGGAATAATTATTCACACTCTGTTGGGGGTTCTAGAAAGACCATCTGAGGAAAAGGATCACTCAGTCTTTTCAACATGTGAAATTAAAGAAAACCACTAGAAATTCAGTTCAGGGTTGGGAGGGGGAAGTAAAACAGAGGCAGCTGAGAAAAAGATGTGGCTTCTTCTCTCACACTTCGTTCACACCATTAGCTGACCACTAGCCAAGCAGGCTGTGCTGGACAGTGCTTACAACAGCAGTTTCATAACAAATCTCTGCTAATAACTTTAATGAAAGGATAATAGCAGAGATGAAAACAGTACTATTATAAGCCACATGTAACTGATGTGTTCTGTTCCCTGTCTCTCCCGGGTGTGCTAGTTGTTTATTCTGCATGTGTAGAAAAATACCTAAGCTTTAAATAATCAGCCTAATTGTTCAATTTCAAACACCTTTGTGTTATCTCCCACACTGGCCTTCAGTCTTGAGAGAGGCATCACTTAAATATTCATGATACAGACTTAGATTACACCACTGAAAACTTCAATTTTTAACTATCTACCTGCTAGTTTTTGAAGACCACAATCTGTCATAATGATTAATAATGTTCCATTATTTTGCTGGACTCTCCTGTCTATATCCATTTCTCATTTCGATCATCAGCCCTTTGAGACAAAATCCCTCATTTTCTTATGTTTTGTGTAAAACTTCCTTCCGTTGACACATCCTCAAGTCTATAGTGATGCAAAAGACAATAAGCCAAACAGAACCTGTTCAATAAGTCCCTAGAAGTTAGATAAATAAATTCATCTCTATTGCACAAATGGGAAACTGAGGCAGGGAGGTGTGAAATTACTTATCCAGGGTCACACAAGAGACCTGAGCAGAGCAGGAACTTGAACATAGCATTTACACATCCAGGGATAATACATTGACCACTATGTAAACTTTGGGTTTGTTTAAAACAAAACAAGAAAGTATTAAAAATTTGTCATTAGGCTTGAAATTTAAAATGCTAACAAGAATTGAATCGACTGCAGGCTTTTGCAAAGCAGGGTCTTACTGGTGATAGCCTTTGGCATATCAGAGCCCTGCTCAAACAGTTTGGGTGTGTTCTCCTAAATTACCTGTCTGAAGTTCACCTCAGGGTACAGGAACAAAAAGCCACATTGGGCAAAGCCTGTGATATTTTGTGAACTTTCCCATGGTGTTGCATGCTGAAGAGCCACCAGTGCCTGTAGCTAACTTCCATTCTGGCAGTGGCCCTGCAAAGAAAGATGTGATTGCAGCAAAATATATCAAAATGATGATTGAAATGATTTGTTGTATGATCTTTTGAAGAAAACTGCTTGTACAGGCTGGGCTGAGTGCTCCACACCAGCCATTCAAACAGCTCACAGTTTGCTAGCTCAGCGTATTACTTCACTCACTGTTATGTTTAGGAATTATTAATGAGGGGCTTGTAATGCTTGTTTTATTTTAATGCACAATTCAAGTCAACACTGGTAGGATTCAAATCTCTAGTTTGAATGAAAACCAGTTATTGGTTCTTATTTGTTTGGGAGCAGGTTTTTACAGTAGCTTTGCAGCCGGTTGGCTTTGCATTACAGATTGGGCTGGTTCCTTCCCTGATGGCACCTCACCTGCAGTTATTGCCACGCTGAATGTTATTCATACTTAAATACCTTTCCTTTTGACTGAAACAGCCTTTGAATGAGCACATATAAAATTAAAAGTGATCTCTCTGTCCTTTGGGTCTCCATTATGAAGCTGTTTCTTGAATATGTTAAACAAAAGACACCATAGTTTTCTGGCCTGGGGTTTTCAGACAATTGTTTAGAAGCAAGCTAATAAAGCATAGATTGACTCAATAGATAAAGTACCAACCAGGTCCTGAGTCACTGCATCATCTCTGACCAGCTCCTGGAGATAAAGGATACTATTTACTCTTCAGAAATAATGGGATTCATCTCCCCAGTGTGCCTCGGGAGCTCTGCCACAGAACTAAAAGGTTTCTCCCAAATGTTGGCATGTTGTTGCCAAGTAAAAAGCCTCTTTTCATCTTTTCAAATTCCTTGGGAATAAGTATAATTTGCATTCTCCAGAGCATTTCCTACAGCACCACGGCTTCTGTCTGGCTGCCCTGTAATAACGTGGCAGGTATTTAACTGACCAGTAACAACTGAGCACTTCTGCCTCTGAGGAATGAGCAGCCCAGACAGCCCGTGGATCTTAGGCCTGTGACTTCTGTGGGCTGGCACCTGCAGAGGAGGGTTTACTGGGAAGGCAGAATAAGAAGCTCAAGATTCATTTTGTGTGAGAGGGAAAAACCCCACAAGTTTCCAGTCTGAATTAAAAAAAGAAAAATAGAAGCCAAACCAAACCCAGAAAACAGTCCTACCTTGGCCAAACAAATGAACTACGTGATGTAATCAAGTTACCTGTGTGTCTCAATTTTGCAGTCCTAAGAACAAACAGAATCCAAGTGTTCACTGATTTGCACCTCATGCTACATAATATTTTATTGGTTTATTATATGCATTATGCTGGTCTCTAGCTGACATGCCATGCTTGCCAAGGAAGTGACAAACGGCAGGAGACAAAGCAAAACCAGAGATTTGGGAAATGATTGCTCACTGTAGAGGCTGGAGGTAGAACCAGAGCCAGAGCACAGCATGCCTTGCTAGCTAAATGTCAACTGGCTAGTGCCTTTTCCACTGTATGGGCTAAATCTTGTTGGGTTTGTGTTAGTAAAATTGCAGATCCCCAGCACAAAATTTTACCCGCAGGGCTAGCTGAGCTGTGTTATAAATGTGCTGTATACCAAGGGAAAAAGTATTCTCTGGTGTCAAAAAATTGTTGGTGTTGCTTTGATTATTTTTTAGAAAAAATACTTTCAAAGTGAAAGAGAGGATTTTTATTTTATTTTATTTTTTATCTTAAAGGGGAAAAAAACAGCAGGGAGTTGCTTTCCTTAGTCTATATGCCCTTTAAAATCCAGCACAGAATACCCTATTAATTTATTTCCTCTTTCCCAGCGTCACGTTTGAAAATGCTCATCATATTGCAGTTCTGTAGCTTACTTCTTCTTAGCCCCAGTGCAATGATGGAGAAATTATGAACAATCTTTTCCCCCTTCTCCCCGGTAGCAGCGACTGGTGACCACATGGCAAAAGCCCTGCTGCTTTTTCCTCCGCAGCGACGCAAAGCAGCTAAGGTCTGTCTCTCTCCACTGACACACAATGTGGGGATGTGCCGCTGCTATAACCCCTGAGCCACAGTTATTGTTAGCAGGTCAAAGCACTGAATATCAATAGACTAATTCCTTCACCCCTCCAACCCGTTCTCTGACTGGAATGTTCACTTCTATTGCACAGCTTTCACCTTTGGCCTTCACCATCTTCATGGCTCCACACTTCAAAGAATTCTGCTCATGTAGAAAATGCCTTATTGAAGGAATGGTCATAGCTGCACAATTATTTCAAAAAAACTCGACATTGTATTTCAGCTGAGGACAGGAGAACTGGCGAAAGTCTGAATCACTTTCAAGATTCAGATCTAAATCCTGAGGTTTAGAAATATGAAAGTCAAAACTACAATAGTCCAAACACACAGAGCCTATTCTTTGCGCCTTGAAATGTGGGAAATTAAAGAGCTGCTCTCAGTTTGACTACTCACCTTTCCATTTTCTGAGGCACCCAACAAAGTTCCCTGTGCTAATGAATACAGGTTTTGATTGTTGGATTACACAGATTATTTTCTGTCATCTTCCAGTCCTTTAAACAATTGCTTCCTTTGAAATCCCTTATGCAAGAAGCATATGACCTTACAACACTCCTATTTCTCTTTTGTATTTAACATCACAGTCCTCTCTGTGGTTATATACAATATGGGGAAAGCTATAGGTCAGGGCTATGAGGTGGTAGCTAAAAACACAGGGTGCTCAACTATTGAAGTTAACACAAAATACACAGAAGAAAAGAGGGCTACATGGAAAATGATTTAAAGGTAAACATTATTTTCTATATCGAATTTTGTTAGAGTTAAAAAACCCCAAGGAATAGATGACTGTGCACAGGACAGGATATAAATCTGAGGAAAATAGAAATTTAAATGGGGCATACGCTCAATTTCTGAAACAATCTGAAAATAAAACTTGTTTGAAGTGTGGTGAAGAATATCCATACTGGTTGGAATTTATACTGGAAGACCATTCTCTCTCCCTCTCTTTTCTGTATTTTCTCTGTTCCTTGACATGTTCTTCTGTTTGTTCACCAATACCAATCTCTCATGAATTTTCCATAAAAGTTTTCCCTTAACCAGCTTTTGTCCCCTAACAACCTTCTCTCTTCCTCAGTGGTACCCAGTTGGCTCTCCAACACTCACACCTTTGCTCAGGGCGTTCTTGTACATGGGGAGCCAGGCTGCCCAAGACAAAGCAGAGATTCATCTGAGCCTGACAGACAAATACCTTCTCCCTGAATCCACTGCAAAAACGGGTTCACATTTCCACAGCAGCTTCCATTTTAGCACAGTATTGCAATTCACAAATAAAATTACCTGTTTTCTGATATATTGAGGGAACAGAGAAATGCCTCAGAGAAATGGAGACACCAAGAACTGTTAAGTGCCACCTGAGACGTGAGGAGCATTTTCAATTCCCCATGAAGCCACAGACACTATTTAAACACAGGGAAACTTCCACAGACATTGGGCTGTACCTTCTCAAGGTGAATTGTTTTGTGAATACTTATTATGTGATTTGTTGTGCAGTACAATTCCTAGATTGGGATTTAAGTACAGGAAAATGCTGTGGGCACAACAGGCTTGAAACAATAAATTGAACATAACTTTGTCTAACTCAGCATTTAGAATTTTTATTGGCACAGACTTGAAGAAAGGAACCAGAAATCATAATCAGCAAATTCCTTCTATCACTGCTCAACTTTCTGTCCTCATAGTAAATTATTCACCTCAGCAATGACTCAGTTAGCAAAAGATTAAAGGCTGGATTCTGGCACCCTTGCTGTTAATTGGTTAGCATTATGAAGTGTCCTGTTGAATGCTACAAAAACATTAGTGAAGGTAATAAAACTCTGTATGAAGAAGAGTATCAGTACTTGTGTTCATAATCCCTACACAACAAACCCTTGAAAACTCATTTACAGTAAGCTCACAGATTTAAGTCACAGTGGGAGTTGTGGAGCGTTATCCACTTTACAGTGACCCACAGCCAAATTCCAAGTACTGAAAAACAAGGATATCTCCAATTTCTCAACCCACTACCTTAGGAGGGGCCTCATAAGGAACATTCCCAATCATCTCTATTTTATCTTATCACTTTCAGTGTCTACAGGTAAATGTAAATATCATTTTACAGTGATGTCTATGTAATCTCCACCGTTGTTTTAACCCTTAGCTCTATATTCTGAGATGGTTTAGGCTGTGATGCCTTTAGTTTGTGTGCCCTGCCATGACAGCAGCTTTTGAAATTTTTTCCTGAGGCTTACTGATAAGCACAGCCTCTTTAGCAGACTACAGTCTTCTGTGTTAGAACCCACAGGATCAAAGTTGTCTACAAAATACAAAAATTTTACCCTTCCCATGTCAATACAAAGGCAACAAGAAAATGAAACCAGTATAATCAGCCACGTGAAGTCTTCTAAATAAATACATGTCATGAAACTACAATTATTAAACTAAATGTGTTTGACTCCACAAGACCTTCATGAACTTAATTCCTATTTGAAAGGTAGTTCTCTGCATGGAACCTTTTCAGAATAAATCCTTTCTTCTTTACAGTTAACAAGTCCTGAAAACATGTGCATGAAATGAATCTTATAGGACCCAAATCTTTAAAATTCAGAAGGTGAAAAATGTCATTAGGTCTTCTTATTTGCTTTGTATTTTTTTCCAGGTGTCCTGTAGAGTTCTGTAAAAGGTACAGAACCCTGTCAAATGGCTCACAAAACCCACAGACTGCAAAAGTATTTTGTCCTAAGGCTTTTTAGTTAAAATTTTAGCCTCAAATGCTTGCTCAGTCCCAGCAATGCATTTAGCTACTTGTAGCATTACAGTTAATTCTCCTTTGCTTTGCACCTAGAGCAATCAGCGTGGAGCAAGCTAGTTCTTAGATACTTCCATCCTGATCATTCTAAGCATTTTGCATTCACTCTGTCCTGCTGTGCAGAAGGAAAGAAGCAATGAGGGATCACATGTAAAATGTTCAAGATGAGCAATTAGATTCACTAAATGTAGGAACCAGTACCTCTCTTCATAAGCAAAGTGTTGCTTAGTGATAGCGTGGCAGAGTAAGTCAGAGGTGCTCCCAGAATACTGCACTGGGTATTTTTGGTTGGCAGAGTCCTTAAGAAACACAATATTTCCATTTCTTTGTTGAAACTTGAAATGATAAATTTCCCACAGAATATTTTGGAATTCAGAGCTGTTTGGCAGCTCATATAAAACAACCCATATGCTATGTAGGCACTGAGGTTTCATCTCTTACTTCTCTCAACTATCATGAACTGAGAGTTATCGTTTCAGCTTTCTGGAAAGCACTTGATGCAGTCAGTTCCTTTTAAAACATATTTTGTTGGAAGTTGTTAGAAAATTCAATAAAGAGACTTTGATCATGATCCATTCATCGACTTTCTTGGGCTAACTTTTATATGGGATTTAAAGTGGATTTGAAGCTTCTGTTTCAAAAGCAAAGCATATTTTCCAAATTCCTGCAGTGCCTCATGGCATCAGCTTTGCTTTTGAAATAGAGAATGAGGATGCAGAGATATTAAAGCTAAGCTCAGAGAAACATGATTTTTCACCCCCTCTAGAAAAACAGGAACATCCTTGCTCTTCCTTTGAATACATAATTAGTGCTAATTGAAGCTACATGTCAGAAATTTATACTGTGGCACAGGACATAGAATGCACTGGGTTTTTCCTTCAGTTTCAGAGACAAGCAAATGAAGATCTGCAGTTATCCTCTCTGTGGATCCTTATGTCATGTGTAAGACCTACAAGTCAGAAATGGTCCTCTGGTCATACGTAGTCCTCACAGTGGTTCCCCACTGCAGTTGTACTGGTACAAATTCTTAAGCAACAGCAAATGCTGAATCCTACCATTACACTGGCAATGTTTGCTGGGGCTGCATAGCCCATGGGCAATATCTGTCCCAGGCAGATAACCTCAGCCCCCAAAACTCTCTTGACTGATGGGCCTGAAGCTGTGTAGGCAACTGTTTGGAGGTGTCAGTTATGTCTGGTGAAAACACAGTGACAAACAGGTGATTATCTTGAATGGCATTGTGAGACTTAGAAACTACAACCCACATGTGATAAAGATGGAGCTATCCAAAAGACATGCATGTTTTTCTTCATAAATTAAATTGGATACAGAAGGGCTTTTTGCTCCACATAATCTCTTTTGCTGCCAACATCTTATAAAAATGGTCTTCTCACAGTAAATTCATCAACATTAGGCCAAAATCTCAGAAGTCAAGGTTGACAGGGAGGAATCCACTTTTGGAAAAGCAGTAGGTGAGTATCCTTACTCTACAATACAACCTCCCAAACAGACCTACCCATAATAATAAGCTAGCAAATTAAAAGAATGTTCTGGTTGAAAAACCTTCAGAAGTTAGAAAATGTCAGAAGGTAATAATTTCTTATTACCTTAGCAATTTTTATCTTTTCTCCCCTGTCCCATTCATGGAATTCAGACAGAAGGTCTCTGAAGAAGCACTGAGGACATAGGAAGTATTGTATTCATGTTGATTCCTAGTGCCTGCCACCACAGTGGTCCTACTAACTAGGAGAGATTATTCTCAAAATATTATTCTCAGATTATTTGACAATATCATGTAGTTATCTGTGGAAATCTTAATTTCTGATTTAAGTATGTGCACATACAAGCTTTTTGTTGCTACCTACATTGACTACAATGAACACTTGTTTAATTGATGCCTACATTAAATGCATGCTAAAAATCTTAGACCATTTCATGAGAATTCATACCAGTCTTGAACTCATTACTGTTCTTTGTATCATACACACAGATAAGAGACTCAAGCTAGCATATATCAAGATCTTGAGGGTGCATTCTCCTTTCCATACGTACTAATGCATGGGTGACTTCCATCAGTGCTAACTAAAGTCACATGTCTTAACTCCCCCATTCATCAAGATGAGAAAATTACATAACACAAAATTCCCATTCAACTTTTAAAATTTTCCAGCTGTTAAACAATTCCCTGGATCCAAATCAAAGTCTGCAGATGCTCTGGGGGTAAAATATCTACTGAACTAATAACACAGTCTGGATAGAATTGTATTATTAAGAACATTCATGATGGCTCCATGAATCTGCCTGGATGTGTATCAGCTGCTCCTAATTCAATCACATGCTACATAGTTATGTCCTTGGTATCACTGCTTTTTCTGGTATCTTATATTCTTGTCTGCTTCCTTCAAAATCCTTAGGTGTTCTTTCCTCCCCTTCTATTTGACAGTAAAATATAACCCACTGAAGAGGTATATCCAGACTAACATGACATTGAAATGGAACCACATTCCATTGCCAGCTTTGCAATGTGTATCTACAAGGCAGACTCATGTTTGGTTAAACTAACAGGCAAAAAAAACCCCACCACCCACCAATTCTCTGGCTTTTCCATTTACAGATGTCTGCTGTAGACCCAGATGAGTATAACCTTTACTCTGCAACTGGAAGAATAATACACTGCATCTGTACATTAAGAATGAAAGGAAGAGAGGTTTAAAGTGTTATCTGTCTTGGCTCATTTGGGGACTAATACAGCAAAGTACAAAACAAATGTTTAATTTTCAGTTAAAATCAAGTGTGTTGTGAAATGCATTGCATGTGTTGGGTGGAATTCATCCTAACACTCAGCAAATCCATAAAGACTTTACACATCAGCACTGGTGAGGATTTCCTTCACAGAATGTGGTAACTACAGGTACTAATACATTCTCTAATTCCAGACAGACATTGGTTCAGGCCTTACAGAAATAATTTAACCTCTCTGCCTCTGTTAGCCCAGCTATAAAATGTGGATATTAATGCTGATAGGGCATTCCAGGCAAATGTCATGAATGGCATTTACCAAACCCCATTAGAGTTTAACCCAAACTAACCATATCTTTTACATGGAGAACTAGTGACAAAAGACACTGCAGAAAGAAATGGCAGAGTTCAATGTGATGTCTGCTAAGAGACCACAAAATAGTGAGGAGTTCTGGTCTGAAGGGGCAGGAGGGCCCTGAGATGGAGCTTCCTGTCACTCCCCCTGGCCCAGTTTCCATGAGGTTGTGTCATGGGTTAGAGCTGTGTCCAGGCTTTCAGCAGGTAAATCTGTAACTCTAGTAAATAATTTACATCAGGATTGTATTAACTCAATGTCTGAAAAACATTTTAAGCTTGGGAAAATGTAGTATAAGTTTTCCTTACTATTATGATAGTGTTGTTACATTTAGTTTTTGTAGAATCAACAGTTGAAAATTGAATGCAACCCTAAATTCTGGCCAGCATGGAGAACACGTTACACTACAAGCAGTAGTGTTTGTGAATGCACCCCAAAGCAAGATACACTTGTTTGATTTTCATAGTCAGGAAATAGAATTATTTATCTGTGCAGAGGGAGCAATTGACTTCCCTCTATCAGCATTCCCAGATGCTTATGCTGATGGAGTTGAACTACCAAGCCTGACATGTGGGCCATGGCTGCCTGAATGGTATCAGTCCTTTGTCAACAGCTCTACAATCCAAATATCATATACTGCACAGATTCACATAATACTATAAAGTACATTATCTGCTTAGGCTTTGTTGACTACTGTTACCTAGGATCAGGGGAATTTTGTTTAGATTATTTGGAGGAAACAGCTATATAGGAATTATCAATAACAGAATGAGAATTTCTGAACCAAATGCCATTTGAAAGAGCAGATGCCTACTTAACAGCAATATTTCTTCAGAACCTGACTTCATAAAAGCTTTGTCTTTACATATCAAACACATAATAAACTGCAATAATGTGTGACAAATAATTTTCTCCTACATGTGTTTTATTCTGATTAAAATAGTCCCACTGCTGATCCATGAAAAAAGTGAGGTTTTTTAACTGCACATCCTATAATGAAATCCCAAAGCAGTGCAACATGACAAAAACTGGACCAGTGTTCAATTAAGTCCCAATTGCAGAAGTTCCTAAATAGGAGGGCTTCCCTGATCATCTGAGTCTTCTAAGGGTTTTCTATGGAGCCTTTCACTCAAGTCATTCAGTCTCTGAATTCCTACAATTCAAATAGATATGCAATGTTTGTAATGATTGAAGCTATGTCCTATATTGTAATACCCAAGAGTCTGGGGTTTTTCTTCAGTGTGTTTTATAACTGTTTGTGCTATCCAGTTTAAAAAATAAACAAAAGAAAACAAAAAAGCTGGTAAAGAGACAATTAAATGTCTTAGGTTGAAATGCTCCATAATTTATTGCAGATCTATGAGAGAACATTTGTAGAACCCATTTAATTCATTTAATAGTAATGCAAACATTGATATAAATTAAAACTCCAGAACGCTCTCTCACATCTTTTCTCTCCCCATGAGAGGTGAATGAAAATGATTTATTACTCATAGATTATAATTGCTTAAAATAGGTTATGATGTAAGAAAAAAAATCTAATCCCTTCTACCAGGCAGGAGCAAAATTCTACAGACAGAGAAATTACATCTAACGCCAGTGTGTTAAGGAAGAAACATCCTTCTTCTCCCTTTGGGGAAACTCTAAGAACATCTTTTTAGAACTGTCAAAATTCACAAGCTGTAATAAATTATTCTTTTTCATTACCCATTTATTAAGTAGGCTGTTTGGTATAATAGCAGAAAAATTCTGTTTAATTTTTACAGTATTACACTACTGTGATTTCTCATTTGAAACAGACAAGTTATCAAGAGTAGTGATGTGTTTTATTTTGTACATTGGGACCATCTTTCCTCTGAATTCTGATGAAGACAACTTTTAAAGCATGTAATAGCCTGTCAGGACAGTTACATGCCAGGGAGGTAGGCTGGCTCAGTGGAATTGCCAACCTTAGGGCTAGCTCAGATAAAGAACTTGCATGGCAAGTTTAGCTATGTTGTGCTCATGACATCCACTACTGCCATGCTCCAGTCTCTTTGCTAACATGCATGGCAATGCTGGGGAGTTTTCCTCTTTGAACCTCGGAATCCCATCCTTTGTCAGTCACTGAGGGACAATTTATGATGAAAAGAGTTCACTCACTGCTTGTAGTAACTGTATTCACGTATTTGATTCACTCTTTTTTGCAATTACTTGAAGAATTAGAGCAGACTTTAGATGCAAAAATTGAGTACCAGGTTAAACAGGAAATTTAAGAAAAATCAGACCACCAAAGAATCATAACAGAATTTATCAATGGTATAAATATTGGTTATAAGATGCTGCAGGGATCTCATTAACTGTAATGCTAATGTGAAATGTTGAATGAAACTTCACGTTGGATAAATGGATAAAATCCTGGTTTAGCAGATGACAAATCTGGAATAAGGTCCTGACTTCATCACAAATCTCTGTATGATTCTGAGAGAGCAATTGATTGAATATAATAATATAATACTGTATATATGTCATTATCTAAAAATGATATATATTAATTATATGTAAGTATATTTAGAATTCTATTAGTATAATGTATATTATATACAATATTTAAATATATGATCATAAAAGCCTACTCAGGGTCAAGCTGCCCTGCCTTGGTGGTGGAAGTGAAACGCTGACTTTGCTTTCATAAAAAGAAAGTCAAAATAGGTATTCTTCTGGTTTGCTTAAGCTGGAGTGAATGCAGACACTCACCCCAGGTTTATTATCTGTAAAGTGCTTTTGAATACAAGATCCAAAGTTGACAAACACCTTGTAAATAGTGACTGTTATAACAAGTTTATTTAGATCACTATCAGATGTCTCACTAAATTGTCATAGGCCACATCACGTTCATCCTCCCCATGCTCAGAATGAAATGTCTGAGGTGTATCACTAAAAACAGCAGCTCCATGAACATATTCAGTTGCTGCAAGCTCAGGGCCAGATCCTCAGCTGGCAAAATGAAACTTTTGCAGGTTGCATGATATGACAACACACTTCTGAGGGTCACTCCGTTTTTGATACGGGCTTGAACACACGGTGACACAGAACTACACAATATACCCAGAATGAATACAGAAGCAGGGGGAATAGATGACTGCAATCATATTTTTAGAAGATTTTTATGAGACCTTCAGTCCCCTGCACCCGCCAAAAGTGACATGCAGTGAAAACAGAACGGCAAAATAAAAGCTACCTATCTTCTACACCCTGAATGGCAGGGAAAAGCCAGGAGTGCTGCCTTGTTGGCTTTGGGTGAAAATATATAAATAAATGGTGGTTATAAACCCCACATTGTATCTTCACAGCCAGCAGCGACATAAAGCTGCTTTCTTCAGCTAGGAAGTGGATTACATTTTGATAACTAATCCGCAGCTCTTTCACTGAAAAGATTTGCTAAGCCCCCCCTCAATACTTTTTCTTTTAGGTCTGTGCACTCTAAAAGCTTTCTTCCACCTTCTTCCACCTACTTCCAAAAAGTATCTGCTGTTTTTTTGGGTTTACAGGACATAACTTTGTTTGTGCCTGGCATTGTTAAACAGGATTCACAGACGGGAAAAAAACCCAACACCCAAACAACTCAGTGCTTCACTGATCCATAAAATCATTATAGGCAGCATTTCAGTTTCAACAAGTGCCAAAAATTCTACCCCCACCCCCTCCCCGAGTATAGAAAATAAAGCAGAAACAAAAATAACAAGGCTATTAATCTTTCATTAAGTTAAAGGGATGAAAAGGAATCGCTTAAAGTATCATTCTTTACTTGCACCACAAGATTGGATGCCCCCTGCTAACTTCAAAGGCTCTAAAAGAAGCTGGTTAATATTGTTGGCACAGAACCAGATTGTGGTTTACTTTAGTTTTTCTGATTTTTTTTTTTCAACAAAAGAAAACATTAAGGCTTGGACACTGATTGCTGAGTAACAGCTATTGAAAGAGGGTGCCTTTTGTGCTGCTACCAGTAATATGTCAATTTTCAGACATGTAATAGCTGTTCAAAAAATCGTGTCAGTCACTGCATGAGGGCAAAAGTCTGTAATGCTGCTCCTGTTTGTTCTGTGGTTTCAGATCAGATACAAATCACTAGTTTTCCCTGTATGCCAGAGTGTTTGGACTTGCAATAGCTTTAGTGAAATATGGACTTTATCCATCCCAAGAGAAGTAATAGATCCCCCATAAGCCACAAAGTCACTCACCTGTTGCCCCACACAATTGCTATTACATTTTCATTTCTCCCAAGCCCCAGAGTTTGTGTATATTGAAAACAAAGCTAATTGCTACTGAGTGACATAATTTTGTGGTTACATTTCTTTGTGCAGGGGTTTCTTTTCAGTGTAGTGCAAGCTGTTAAGCTGCAGATTGTGGTTGCTGCTGCCTGGCAAAGGGTAAATAACAAGAAGCAGGGAAAAGGAAGGCAGGCAGTGTGTGTGATGGTTTGATGATGTGCTGATAGTTTAATGTGCTTGGCTGAGCTGGGCCGTGCAGGCTCATGTAAAACCATGGTGCTTGGTGTGCGTGTGTGGCAAAGGCAGAAAACAGTGAGGAGATTTTGTTCTCTTTTCAGATCAAGAAATAGCTCAGTCTCATTCCATGGTCAGCTTCAGCCTCTTCCCTTAAGTGGATAGTGAGGAAATACAGGCGTGACCATGTGAAGTGAGACCTCCTGGGCTTTTGAGTATCTTAACTCCCTGGGTTTCAGTGTGACTTGAGCAGAGTAATTGAAAGGAAAGCCCAAGGAACCTTCCTCTGTCCACCCAAAATAGCTGCTGTGCCAGACACTGTGTGTGGGAGCAGGGATGTCAGGTTGGTGAGCTAAAAGCAGCCAAGCCCCTGCTATGGGGCCCAGGGACCTGTAGAAGGTCCCTGGCTTGGCTTGGCTTGGCTCTACCTACCAGTGTAGCAACCAGGGTGACTGGCTGTGCACAGCCCTGCATGTGCTTCTACACAGAGCAGATGGAAAACCAAAATCTGGAGTTAATATCTGCAAATAGCCAGCCCTGTAGTAGCTGCAAGTGTTCAGTTCCTGTGCAGGCAAAGCACTTCCAGTGTCAGGTGTTGCCAGTGATGGTGTAGTGCTGCTAACGTATGGGCATTGGAGTCCAGACTGCTGCTTACCTGCTCTAGCTGTCCTGAGTATAAAATGGCATGAGAAAGTATCAGCTGAGGATTTCAGTGCAGTTTATGGAAATACTCTGCAGAAAAAGGGAGTAAATGTTTTTTTAAATACAAACTATATAAACATGGGGTAATTGGAAGTATCTGTTTTATTTGCTCTGTTGTCACTCATTCCCTTAAGGCAGCACAACTGGATCTGCCCTTGCAAATCCATATTACTGAATAAAGCAGATCTATCCAATTTGTCCCTGTGAAGTTCTTTTTCTACTTACACCAGCCTATTAAAGCATAACAACTGCAAATAAATAGGGCTACTTTCCCCAAAGTGTATTTCACCCAACATCTCCCTGTCATGCTCATATCCATTATCTCTTTTACCTATTCCCTCTGGGACAGATTCAACATTCATCAAAAAACCTTACATTTAATCCATCAGTGTTTGCATAGGGCATATATACATTCTTACATATACCAAATAGACCTCTTAAATTCCTTCTTTAAAGCCCTTTTCAGGGAAAGTTGATGTATCTGTTGCTATGATGAATAATGTCTCCTCGACTTCTAATAATCTGTGTATTTTATTTGTCTGAGTTAGCTCATAAATTCATAAAGGAAAGGGCATGGCCATCATCCCTTTTGGATTTTTTTCAGGAGGAAGCAAACATTTCCTGCACAGAACAGCAAGTGGAGCCGGCTGCACTCTTTATGAGGCAGGTTTCCCAGTGCTTCCTATTGGGAGACACCTTTCAGTCACTCATAATTCTACCAAACTGTTTCTGTTTGTCCTGAAATCTGTGATCCTAACTGGCTGCCTCAGTCGTTTCTGGGAGTAAGATGAGGATTTAATTTGTTGTTTTTGTTAAAAAAAAAAAAATCTGGCAAAGAAATTGGCAATAAAGCTGCTAGTTGTCCTCACAGAGCCTGGAAGAATGTTTTTAAAATACTGATACTTCAGTGATAAGTGCTACAGAAAGATCCATTAGGAATTAATAACTCCATCTCAAATCCAGTTAGTGAGCTACACATCAGGTATGAAAATATGCAGCAAATACTAGAGATAAAGAGAAGCATTGAACAGCAGTGATCTGTCTCCATGTGTTGAATGAGGCAGGAGTTCTCTCGAAAAATAATGTAATTATGTAATTAAGAACTCTGGCATAATGTATGAACAGCAGGAGGCTAATGCTCACCAGCATCTCAACTCCTGGCATTTTCTTATTTTTAAATGCTGGAGTTTGACCTGAATAATTTACATTTACTCTTTGTGTGTAATAAATAATAGAAGCTAGTGCAAACAATCCAAAATGCAATGATTTAATTTGATCAGCTGTATGAATTGAGCATCTACCTTTGAAAAATACATTTTCTCCATCTCTCAGATTTTCTGGTGGCGCTCACAGTTGGACAGGACAGGGAATGAATTCTCCACAAGTGTCCCTGTCAGAACCTGAGGAGGGATGCATAAAAAAGAACATCACCTCAGTGCCCTTCCTGGCCATGGGATCTGTGCCATCTCATCAGCAGGGACTTTATTCTTGTTTTTCAGTCAGCACCTTCCCTCTTGCAGACAGACAGCTGGTGCACTCGCTTGACTTCAGTGCTCTTTGGATCAGTCCTTGGGCATGAGTCACAGATGTCAGCATAAGGAAAGATTGTATTTTAACAGCCTGCATAGTCTGGCTCCACACTGTATCTTTGTGACTTTGACTGAATTTATGCTTCACTTTGTGTAATGTTTATCTTGAAAAGAAGGGTTTTTTAAGCTTGGCTAAGCAAAAAAGACTTTTCAAGAGGGAGAATGGCTGGTTCACGCTTGAGACAGCTGTCTGTTAAATGTCATACATGATAAGATCCTAAAAGAGCCAGTCAGGGCTGAGCTGTCTGTTTTTACACTATCTTTGCTGAAGTTTCTTTTCCACTTTTCTTTCTTTCTTTCTTTCTTTCTTTCTTTCTTTCTTTCTTTCTTTCTTTCTTTCTTTCTTTCTTTCTTTCT
>JANHGL010000193.1:0-23454 GCA_024611195.1 Ceyx melanurus | reverse complement strand
TTTCTTTCTTTCTTTCTTTCTTTCTTTCTTTCTTTCTTTCTTTCTTTCTTTCTTTCTTTCTTTCTTTCTTTCTATTACTGTTTTTTTTTTTTAATCACCAACTTCAACCATATCGTCAGCTTTGATTTGGGTGAAGCAGGAACAAATTTATTTCTGAAGTTCTCCTTCTGTGCCTGGGAATGAAGTGTTTCCCCTCATCTCAGAAAAACAAAAATAGACATCTTTTAAATAAGAGCAGTGCCACAAACAAAAAATCCCCGCAAGGTAATATTGGCTGTTTGGTTAACCTGTTCTATAATAGGCCTGATTTGTATGTTGCTGGTACCTGCATGATTTTAAGAGGCTTCTTTAGTTTCTCCATGACAATGTTTATAGTTTGTTTATAGAAAGAGATCTGTACTCCAGATTTTGTTTAAAACTCTGCTCAGCTCAGACAGCAGATATACTTGACCTAGTACTCACCCTGTTTAAGATGTGTTTTATTTTTGCAGGCATTCCATAGTTGCAGGAAGCACTCAAGCCTTAATCTGGACCACTTGTAGGGTAGTGAAAGGAAAAAAAAACAATTCAGGGAGCAATCTTCTTGAAAAACCATACATGGGTCTCAGGGAGAGCTCAGCAAGCCCATAAATGCTGTAGGCAGCTTTGAAATCCCCAGTTTAAGATGGGCCAATGAGGTTTTGTTACAGATACCCCAAGGGAAAAGTCAAATGCAGTGCTCATCCCAGTGCTAATGCATTTTGAGAATAAATTGAGAATTTGCACAGTTTGATCTGTACATCCTTTTTCCTACCTCCTTCTGCAGTTTGGGTGGAAATAAAATTGCTTAGAAGCCTGGAAACCCTGGAAACATGTTGGTTCTCAGACTGTAACAGGTATCTCCACAGTCTTCAAGACTCTGAATTCTTTTGTCCTCATAGCTTATGCCCTTGGGCAGGAGAACATGCCATCAGTGCAGCTGCCTGTCTCTTCAGGGGGCTGTGCATAGTTAGGAGCTAGCATATGCTATTCTTGGCTATAGTTCTTAGTGAGTATTAGACATCCTGACAAGGGTCATTGTAATATTCTTGGCTTCTGTGGTCTGCCATTGCTGTACCCATAGTAACTGGACTGCAAGTATAGATGCTATTGCCACTGCCAGGCTCTCTGGTATAGGATCTTGCATGGTATATATGGTCTGGTAAGAAGCTTGCAACATTCTGAACCTCAGAGCAAACAGTATTTTCTTCATCTTGCTTTAGTATTTGAAGCATCTGTTTTTTTCTTAGACTATAGCATGGTTAAACTAGCAAGAACAAATTTCAACATAAGTATACTTTAGAAACACTGCTGTGAGATTTAATTTACTTAAACGAATGAACCATTTGAAAGAAAAGAGTCTTGGAGCAGATGGAGAACATAAGCAGTGGTCAGTAACATCCACGTGTAGTTGCTCTTTGAACCTCATACAGGCAAAATAGCAGCACCAAATACTACCTGAGAGGAATCCACCATTCATAATAGAAATACCAATTCCCTAGTCCCTTTCTCAGCTATAGGTCAGAAGATGCAATCACTATAAGCAGACTACAGTATGTATGGCACTAATGGGATTGTCCTTATGCAGCACAGATGGGTGTGCTGTAGGGTGCTAACTGCTGGGCTGACAGACTGGCTCCACTACAGACTGCATCATTTTCTCTATATTTTATTTTTTTTAAGACTATTGAGAGCTTTTGAATTTTGTTCAGTCCAAAAGATGTGATGAAGAACAAACTCTTTTCTGCACTTTGTCTTTTTTTGCCTGATTTGATGAGTGAGAAATCAACTTCCAAAGAGCTCTGTCATTTATTTCTATGGAACTGTTGCAGTTTACACCATCTCAGAGAATCAACCTAATGGATCACTTCTCCTGCCTTCACACTCAGTGTTGCCTGAGCAAACAACTAGTTTTACTAATTTAATGGAAACTCTTTGTGTGTTTTCCCATGTTCACTAACCTCAGTTTCAAGATAAGAAAGGCACAGAGCAGAGAGCAGGGCTGGCACGGAGAACATTATCCAGGCTGAAGTCAAAGGGTGACAGTAGTAGCTGCTACTCACAAAATTCCTAACTCTCCTTGGATGGAAAATTTGGACAAAGGGACGGGAAATTCCACAGTACTGATTAAAATACAAAATAAATAAAAAATAAAAGAGTATGATGCTATCAAGTGCAGCTTCACCTTGCAACAGCACTGTGAGTGGCTCCACCCCTGACTTTGCAGGTGTTACAAAGGATGCTGATCCAACTGCCCCTTGTGCTCCAGTCTCTTGTCAACTTGTCAGAGATTCTGTATTTCTGAAACCTCCGAAAACCTCTGAAAATTCTCATGGAAACCAGCCACTTACTATAGTGCTACAACTGTTTTCTCACAGATCCTGTTGCTCCATGACTTCTGCAAGAAGATCCTGGGAAAACAAATAGAAAGTTACTGACTCAAAGCTCCCAGCCTCTGTGGAAGATTACCAGCTATCCTGAAAAAAATGATATCCAGGAATAAATGGATTTCCTAGTCCTTCCTCCAGCAGTGTTCCCCTCACACAGACCTGAGACCAAACTGGGTGTGATGAATCATTCATACTAATACTCAACATTATGAGAGATTAAATGTAGAATTGAATGGCAATCTTGTCAAGCCATTTTCTTTCCTTAGTTGCAGCATACATACCATGATGCATTCCTCAACTGTTGTTAATTTAAAGGGTTTGAGGCTGAAAAAAGGAGATGCTGGAAATGTTGTGCTGGTCCATGTGGGTTAACTCAGTCTGAGTATCTGCATTTTCAGTGTGAGGATTATTGATGGAACACATTCATTTGCTTTTTCCTCTCTACTACCTCTCTAATCTGAAAATCAAGAGTATTCTGTGCAGCAGATAATTAGAAGTATTATTAAATAAATTGAACCTTTGGTTGCAAAAAAATGAGGTTTTAGATTTGTGTAGATTGAAAATATTTTCTGTTTCAGAGATTGTATAGTGTAAGAACACTGTACTTTGTATTTCACTAGGAATAATGTTAAATTATGCTGAGAAGAAATCATGTGGATTTCAGATTTTCCATGTGCCACAGGAAAATATCTGTATCCAGATAGTTAAGATTTTAGAAAGGCTGTTTTGGCTTTTGGTTTTGTAATATAAAGCTCAGGCCTATATTATTATCTATCCAACTATGCAGGCTAATTTTCTTCAAGCTTTTAACATATGTTCTTAACTACACTTTCAGGAATTGGTGTAAATATTTATTTATTTTTTTTTTGGTAATATGTTTCCTCTTATTCTTTTGTCCATTTTGGAGCTACACAGTTCTGACTAAACATCTCTGTAGAGGAAGAATATCCCACTGCTATTTTTTTTATTATTTTTTTTTTTTTACTTTGCTGAGTTCTGTTTTCATTTAGCCACATAGTCAAAATTCCATACTTGATCAGACTGGTGGGACAGTTAGCCCAGCATCCTCTCCTTAACAAAAGCCACTAACAGATGATGCATAGGAAAAGGAGAGGAATGCTCCAGTTAGTAACCCAGGGGTAACCTGCCTGTGGGGAAAGATTTGTCCACAAGCCATAGCAGTTTAAGACTGAGTTATGCCCCATAGTGTTTTATATCCCTTCAAAAACTGCAGCTGTAAAAAATAGCTATCATCATTTCACAAAACTTCTGGTGAAGTTTCTATTTCTTCCCAGAGTGCCATTGTGTTCACCGTTTGGATGGCAACATTCAGTTCAATAAGCCACTTATGTTCAGTTAGGAAATAGATTTCCTTTCTGTCACTTTTCTGTTTGATCCATTTCAATTTCATTAAAGGGTCAACATTTAAAGTATATTTTTTCCATCTTAAAAAACAAATCCCTCATTATAACTTTTCAGAAAATAGCCTATCTAGTTCTTTATTTTGAAATAGAATTTTCACCCTGATAAGATATTGTTTAAGCAACCCTGTCCCTTATCTGCTGTAAAAACAGTATTTTAAAGATGCACTTTTCTGTAAAAGAAGCTAGTTCAACATGTAATTCCCTTCTGTCTTTGATGGATCATTTGCTCAGACATAATGAATTCTGATGAATGGGGAAACTTTATTTCTCACAAAGTAATCACAGTGAAATAATGAGTAACTGTATCATCATTTTTGCTTTGTTTCTCATTGCTTGCCTTTTCCACTTGAAAAAAGTCCTTGAGTTCTTGATTAGTCTTCTTAGCTTAAAGGACTTGTCTTTTGTCAGGTTGAAAGAAAAAAATTATTCAGATTCTTTACTTTTGACTCACCATTGCTCTGAAATAATGAATGGTATCCTTTCTTGTAATGACCCAAAACATTAAAGGTGGCTTCCTACTCACTATGATATGACACAGGTCCAGCTTTTTCATTGGGATAAAAAAACTTGTTAATAAAATCAGCACAGTGGTTCAGGTACGTCAGCCTGTTAGAACTCCAACAGGAAAGTCATAGATCTTAAGAAGAAGAAGAAAGGGAAGGAGAAACAGAGATTCATGGGAGAAAAAAAAAAGGGGGGGGGAATGTGATCTGAGATGATATCAAACAAAAGAAAAGAATGTTACTGTTAGTTCTCTCCCACTAAATTTGCCTCTGCCCAGTTCAATGCTGGTACCACTGTTCAGGTCAGAGATTTATTAAAATGCAATGAAGTCACAATATTTCTTGAAACCTGGAACCATCCCAGAACTACTTGAAGAATTATTCTTTAAGGGACTGATTCAAAAGCCACAAAAGTAAATAGGATCTTTTGCATTGATTTCAAGAGGCTTTCAGTTGTATCATAATCCTGCATTGTTGAAACAAATCCTGAACTAGTTCTTGGCAAGGTATTTGAGAGGAAGACATTGCTACTGTTTGTAACAGAATTTATCATTAATAGAAATAAAATGCCACTCCATATTCACTGATGTGATAACAATACTCCTCTGTCCAATAACTTTATTCAATGAAACCCATCACAAAATAGAGATATTTGAAATGTTCTAAGAGTTAAAATTCATCAAAAGTTTGAAACCTGTTGTATTAAAACTCTCAGAAAGGGCTTGTATTTGCTACTCAACTAGTACATTTTAAAAGTACATGCACTTCTTCAAATGCTATTTCATGTCCTATTCCCAGTGATGACCTCTACTCTCCGTGCTGGACTTACGTATAATATATTACTGAAATGAGATCTCTTTAATCAGCTTTAAAAACATTGTGAACTGAAACTGCTCTTATTTAAAAGTTTAACTTTACTTTCATCAATTTATAATCAGAGTTCCTCTGGTATGTTTGATTCCTGACAAACAAGGATAAAAGTCTTGTGCCCCCATTGCTAATGAGATGATAAAACAGCAGGGATCAAGTTTTTAATTACTACAGGCTATGCACTGGAGAGGTACCAATGATATTTTCTATTGCATGTCTAAGTTGTAACTTCAGGCTTATGACAGTCATGCTGTGTTCCTCTGCCTTTGATGATCACTCATCTTTGTCTCCTGAGAACATACAAAAATTTCTGAGCTTGGATCCTGGGGGGCTTGCAATTATTGCTGTAACCTGGCACAGGTTCCAGGGTAGTACCAGTGCTGCTCAGCGAGGATCCCGTGTCTGAACGGAGGATGGGACGTGCAAAACATCCATCAACTTTTCTTCTCAGACAATCTGGATTCTCAATCTAGTTGTCTCTTTAATAATTATGCTTTTAATTAAGTTCGAGAATCATTTACTATTGTTTCATTTTTTTCCTGTTAGAAGCACAATCTATTACCTTCTCATACATAAGGAATGAGAGCCACAGGCACAGAGCAATACACATTTTTGGCACTAGGGGACTCAGGTCCTAGAAAACTGACAATTCAGGCGTATTTTTGGAAACGATCATCATTCCTGCTCACATTTAGAAGCTTCTTGAGCAAGTTTTGCATCTTTGAATAAAATTAATGCTGATACAAGAGATTAAAATGCATGTTCTAGTAATACACAGTTCCATTATCAGAGAAAGCTGAAGGTGATGATTTGCAGACCTGTCCTTCCCCACTTTTGCAGACCTGTCCTTCCCCGCTTTTGCAGACCTCCACCACCCTGACCAGCCTGCATATACTTGGCCTTTATTCTGGTTATTCAACTGCTTATTTTTCCTTTTGCTCCATACCACTGTATTAGATATGAGTGAATATTTCCTTTGGCTCCAGTGCAAGGCAAACAAAAGAAGAGCCACCAGTTGTGCTAACACAGACAAAGCACAGATGAGACTAGAATGAGGATGTTTGTAGGTTACATGGAAAGTCACCTCTCACAGTTGCCTCAGGACTGAATCACTGCTTAGATCACCAGAAACTAGTGGGCAGGAAAAAATCAGAGGAAAAACACTGAACGTATCTTCTCACTGAGCTTCCGTGAGTCTTCTCTGAACACAAGGTTTGTCTTCTCATGAAAGAATTTGTGAAATCTGAACATGAACCGACCAGATTCTTCAAGGAGAGGCTGTCTCTGTACAGGCCACAGCCCCACCAAAATTTGCTTTGAACACACTGTTGCTTTTTTGTGTGCCAGAGCTGCACAACTCTGCCACTGTTCCATGGAATCTTACGGACAGAATTTCCTTTAAATTCCTTTATGCTGAGAGACTTCTCTTTGAGAAAATGATTTCATCTGTATTTTGTGTTGCCTTTTTTATTTAATCTCTACTTGATGTGAGAGGTATTTCTCAGCTTTTTCTCCAGCCAAAAAATGAAGCTGCTACTCCTTTCCTCATTTTCTTCAGTTTATATTTACTCTCTGCAGCTAAATCTTAACCTAGGAGGGAATTTTCTGTCTAGAGGAGTGAAGAACATAGAAATAGTGACATCTCCAGCACAAAGTGGAGTCAGCAAGGGGGAAAAGATGAATCTGGCATCAGAAGCAAGAGGTCCTCCTTCAGTGCTGAAATACAAAAGATGAGAAAGTACTTTGTCTAAACTTCAGTATTTTTACAGAAGCATAATTTGTGTATAGGAAAAATACCAAATGATGTGCCTGCATGCAGAGATACTGCAAAATACTGCATGAAAACAAACTTTAATTAATATATTCATTTCAGCAAGAATTGTGAGTTCTGATCTGACTTGGATTCTCCAGGGACTGCATGTCAGATAAATGCTACAGAAATCAAGAGACCAGATGACCCACTTCTCTCTAGCTCGAGGATAAAACCCCACTGCTTTGGTAGCCCCATCCAAACTGGCTGTAAATAATCATTCTTCAGAAAAATAGGGCGGTAACATTAACTTCAAAAAGTACTTCACAAATCTGAAAACTTCTATTAAATAAACAGCCATGATTAATGTACTTGGCTGTAGAATTCAATTACATCTTAAAAGTAAAGCATGAAGGAGACTTCATACTTGTTTTCTTTCACAACTGAGATGACAGATCAAAAATGTTAATGCTACAAATACTGTATTGACTAAGGAACAAATATAGCTTAAATGCACTGATTTATGTAGGACATCCAAGTAATATCCTATTGTTCTGTGGAGGGTATCAACAGCTCTTGAGAACTATACAGCTTATGTCAATTTCAACTAATGCATAAACAGAATCAAGAGACATTTAATATGCTACATGATAGAATTTGAAATAAAGTTGAGCATAAAATGTGTATAATTTAAACTGCAAAAATCACCCCGTTTTAATGATCTGTTTCCTAAAAAGAAAATGTAAAGTGTTTAAAAGATTTAGCAAAATGTGTGAGTAGATTGAACAAATCATCATGGGTATCAATTATATCTTGAAAATAGTGTACAGCTCTTATAACATCAAGGACTGGCTTTAACTACAGCTGTGATGTAACTAACATTTTCTTCATTTTAATGAGTGTTGTTCTATTACAGGATTAACTTGTGCTGAAGATGAAGAAGCCAAAAGAATTTTGAATTAAAAGAACTCCAAAGACATTTTAGAGGTACACAGAATGGCAGATTGGTTTGAAACATGTTGGATTTTGGCCCAAATGCTGTTCAATTTCTGACTCAATGAGACATCTAATGGGAGTACAGTAAACAAGATTTGGCCTTTTTTCCAAAGTTGTAACAAGTGGGCTACAAGTGCAGCACTGTAGTAAACTCCTCTCTATATATGAGAAATTTGCATAACTAAAAGGAGCACATTCTATCACTATAATCCTCAACGTAGAGGTGCATCAGCAACACCAACTCTTTTAAGTTTAGTTGTAAATCAGTTTTGATTGACATACTGCCTCTATAATGCATTCACACCATTGTAATGACTCTGATACAGCATGGTCATGGTCAACTCCTTGCCATTTATGTTGAGGATTTCTCTTTAGTTTTGGCTCATTTGTAGGCTACTGGCCATGAATGAATGCTGATGTGGGACAGAAAGAAGAGTGACATTATGATCCACAAACAATTTATAAGCAGCTGTTTTTGTGTAAACACTTGAAGTCTTAGTACTGAGATTAGAAGTCATCTCTTGGCCTTGAAAGTGAGCTCTTCAATACAGAAGCAGAGGGAACATTCTATTTTTGTTAAGCTAAAACTATGCCACTATTACATTAAATCAAGAATTCCAAACCAAGATACTCATGTTTACAGGAAAGTGAACAAAGTTCTTGAGGCTACTGCCATAGCTCAAGCCTGTAATTTCTGTGTGCTGAGGACAGAAACATTTGCATTTGGTATCTCTTTTTTTTTTTTTCAGCAAATTTCTTTCTTCTGACTTTTTTATGAGAAGAGCTGTAGTGTCTATTGAGAATATTACTTTGGTTATACAAAAGGAAAAGTAGATAATACGTGCTTTTTATGTCAAAAAGGTTGTATTGCTTTTCTCCTACTGCTGAGTGGCCATAATTCTTAAGTCATACATGGGCAAATGTCAAAGAAGGTCTCCTGCTGTGCCTGACTCCCTCTAATAATTAGGTGGTGTTTTATTATTCTGTGGCTTAGTTGTGAGTACAGCTGTCAGCTGACATAACTGGTAATGGAAGGACCACATTCCTTATAACTAGACAACTCCCTTCAAAATTCATGGCATATTTACAGCCCTCAAATTTGCAGTATCAGGTTCCAGACTGTAGCTGTGCACAGCAAAGCAATATCTGAACCTGTGTGCCTTCACTGCTAAACGCCTGTATTTAGCATCCAAAATTTGTATTCATACAAAATAAAGAGGCTGGGTCCTTCCATCCAGCTCTGAGTGTGCTTTATGTTATTTCAGAAGAACCAAAGGGCTTCACTGCCCAGCTGGAAACTCTCCCTGCCCTGGAATCACACCCTGGTGCAACACTTCTTTACTAGCCCAACTCCCTTCCCTCCTGTCCTGCAGAGCATGAGGCAAGGAGAAAGAAGTCCCATGGAAAGAGTACCACTGTGGTCCTCAGCGACCACAGCATACATTTTGAGTAGTAAACCACTAACAGAGTTTATCAACTTGCTAAAAGGGTAGTAAAATAAGGCAACTGCAAGGTGGCTGGAAGCATATCTGTTTGTAGAAAGAGAGCTCTGATTCATATTTACATAAAGAAAAACAGAACAGCCATTGATGTCTTCCTTGCTGTTGTTGGAAAGGTGTTTTACCATCCTACTATCCCTTTTCAGACTCTTTCTAGACTCCTGTGATGGAGGAGTCTAGAAGGGCAAAAAGCTTCTGTTTGGTTTGATATGTAGTAAGGAAGAACTTGTCCATCCTGACACACGTCTGCTTTGAAGGTTCCATGTAGCAGCACCAGTTCAGTACCTCTGGAAAAGCTTGCAATGCCAAAGTGGTTTCCTGGGTGAAGGACCTCAGGAGAAGGTGAGCTTATTGGGAGAGTGGGGCTGTTGTGTTCTGCACCCATGGGAGGGTCAGCAAGAGGTGACTGGCTCAGGATGACTCTTTGCAAGCTGCATTGCATGGACACAGGTCTGAATTCCCCCCATGCAGGCAGGCATGGCACACAGTGATGATCATTCTAGACACCTCTTGTAGCCTGATTCCATTTGGATAGCAACAAGGAGAAATCAGAGAAGGAGGAGCTGCTGTTCCTCTGACACCAGGGGACCATTCCCCCCATGCTGTAAAAGCCTCTGTACAATGTGGTAAGGGTGGCTTCTCAGAAACAGCCCTCCCTCTGAAGGAGGCATTCTTGGAAAGGAAGAAGTTACAACTTTGCTCTGAAAGGAAGAAGTTACAACTTATTGCTGCTCCAGCCAAAAGGCACCCAAGTTTAATTCTGCAGGATTATTAGCTCTTTGTGTACTCAACAAAACATGTCAGTAATGTTCTGTACAAAAACTTTCCCGCGGCAGCTGTCGGACTTGTTATAAGCTGTAGTTGAGCAACCAGTCAGAACATGTGGTTTTCTTGGTGAGAGGGTTTTTATGAGGATTGTTATGTTACTTTATTCCAGAAAATCACATTAGCTCTTTGCTATTCCATATTCTAGCAATAACTTCCTATTGAAAAGGCATCCTCCTTCAGCATGGACTTAGGAAAACAAGGCTAGAATAACTGATTCAAAGCTGGGAGTGTTCAGGGAGCACATTTAGAAAACACTGAATCCTTAATATCTCTGTCTCTAGCCATTGTTCAAGGAAATCTCTGGTATAAGTGGCACCTTTTCTTCTGGGCAGAACCTGTAAGGGCAGTTCAATATCATCAGAAGAAAGGTAAGAGACCAGAGTTTTGGACAGAGAATTTCTTTGCCACAGCATGCTACTGGGCATAGAGATTCTAAGAAAAAGTTTACAGAGAAGAAAGACAACAAATAGCACATCAGTAAATACCAGGGGTTTCCTGCAGTCACATAGTGACCCTGATGAAGATGTGAATTCATTTCAGCAGTTATTTGAATAGGAAATAGATTGGGAAAGAAGAAAAGTAGAGCAAAACAACAGATTTTTTTCTGCTTTTTAAACACTGATCACTCACCCGACTTTTTGCTAGATAAGAAAGTTCTTACTGGTGGGTATTTGTGAGATACTTAATGCAGTGAGACTTTTCAAAAAAATTATTTTTGCCCAGGAGACAAATGTGTAACTATGATTTTTCCCCCTGCTATGTTAAAAATGCATTTATATTTTTTCAAGCACACCCCGATTAAAGAGGGCACATCTGTTTTAAGTCCTTCTTTATGAAAATTACTGAGCTTCCTCTGAAAGCTTATCTTTTAATTTCAAAATTCTTTGTAGCAATAACTTAGATAATAACCAACCATATTTCTGTCTTCTTTAGAAAAAAAAAAGAGAGAGAGAGAGAGAAAGAAAGAAAGAAAGAACCATTTTGAGCTTTGAACTCCCCCTCCCTCCCCTCTTTGGGTCTCCTTTGAAAAGGCCCCCCTCATTTGCGTTTAAAATGGATGTTTCATACTGGTTGATTAGTGTTAGTATGGGATACCAGCCGCTCGGAGCCCAAGGCTCAGCTTGAGATCTGCGGATTATTCATCAACTTCCCCGGCAGGGGGGACCGTTTCTCACTTTCCCTGCACAGCAGCAAAGTGTTCAGCTTTGCTTTTTAAGATTTTTTTTTTTCCCTTTTCACAAAGTTGTGGGTTTGTGGGTTTTTTTTCCCCTTCTTCCCCATGAAGGGGTTACTTGAGTGTACATAACACCAGATCACTTTTAGTACCAAGCCTCCCCCTCCCTGACAAGCTTTCTTGATCTGAATAGCACATAATGGATCAGGACGTATTTACCATATGTCTGTCTGGTTACAGCCGTTGTTTAAGGCAAAGATCATTTAAATACGTAAATTGGGACTTAGAGAGGCACTCCATTTTATTGCTATATTATGCCCATATTATAGTCTCTTTTCTCTCTTTTCCCTTAGGTCTGATTCCTGTTTTGTTTATCATATATTAAGTTAGCAAGGATGTAGAGGACATACATTAGGGTGTGTCCATATTACCAATGTTTCAATAACATTTCCCATCATTGCTGATAACATTTTGAATACCAAGTCCAATCTACCTCTGAAGAGGCTTTTACAAAATTGTTATTTGACGTACATTATTATTCATCATACCTATTGAGATAATGCTTCAGAACTAATGAAAAGGAGTTCTCCTTGTGCAGAACAAAAATAAATAGCAGACAATTTTGTGTGCCTGAAATCTAGCCACTTTTGTGTCATCTGAGCTCACAAAAGATGAGTTCCCTGCAAACCTGGGGTCTCTCAGTCCCAGAAGCCATTACAGATACAGTAATACAATTGCAGCATGAAGAGTTTTTCCAGACATTAGTGAGCATATATATTTTCCTCTGCTCCTTTGTCTCCAGCTGCCCAAAGGCATTCATCCTTCCTCAACATAGTGACTACACACCAAATTATCAAGTCTACAAAAATGCAGAATTACTTTCTTTTAACTGTAGCCATCTAAAACAGGTATGAACCTTGATGATTAGTTTGGAAGAACCCATTGCTGATGGAAAGAAACAGCACCTGCAGAATGTGACCATCCCATCAATGCTTATGATGGAAAGAATAACCTCTAGATCTGGTGTGTACTGTCCTCACTGACAGGTCAGATGACTGGTTCGGATCAAACTTTTTGATAGAAGAGACTGGGTGAAATGATTCACACTTCACTAAGACAGAGGATGATTTGGTGCAATGCTCACAATGATTAATTCTTAAAATTAGCAGCTACCTTGAGCTTTATTTTCTCTTTTGTTTCCTACTGTAGTCACTAAAGACTCTGAAATCATATTCTTTGGTACTTTCAGCGAACTATATTTCTCCTTTGGGATCTTTAATCTGCTTACAAGGAGATTAGTAGGAGTAAGAGACACAGCACACACAGCACTCTGCAGACTTTGAAAACAAGAACTTCTTTACACCCACACAGGCACCCACAGTTCCCCCTTCCTCGTGCATACAAGCTAATGATGAATTTGCTCTGCTCGTTACCTTATTTTTTGGTTTTGAAGCTATACCTCCTGGCTGAGTTCTCTCACTGTGAAACCACTGCAGGTAAAGGTCAGATGCCTTACTTTAAAATACAAATGGCCACAAACACTGCTCATTTTCCCGAGCCAGGTCATTGATACATATCTGGTGTGCTCCTCTGGAACTGGCACTTTGTTACTCCTTCAAGGTCCTGCATTCCAGGACTCAGACAGTTCTATCCAGATGTTCAACCACGTATGTCATAGAATCACAGAATTATTATGGTTGGTAAGGACCTCCAGGATCATCAAGTCCAAAGATGGAACTGAGGTTGAAGTTTTAGGTGCCTAAATCTCTCAAAAACCTTGTTGGGGCCCAGGAATGTTTCTTTTGACAGCCCATAATGCTTCCTTACTCTTCACAATTTTGTCTGATGCATCCATGACCACAGCAGTATGAGTGTTGTTCAGAATTGCCTCATGTGAATTCTGCCTCTTTCTTCTTTTTTTCCAGGAGGAAACCACATAGTAAATACAAAAAAATTTAAATACATACACAGGTATACATACATTTATGCATATGTATGTATGTACCAGTGAAACTAGTAACCAAGATGTTTGAGTCCTGAAGCCAGGAGATGGGTGTTTTCATCACAGACATAAAAAAAAATATCTGATAGAGGTGGGAATGTCAAAGAAGCTGATAAATCAAAGGATGTTGCAAGAAATGGAAAGACATTTTATATACCACACTGCATTACAAATGATGCACTCCATATAAAATACTCTGAAGAGAAGGCAAAGAATATGCTACATGGTTAGATATCTTAGGGCCACTACAGCAAGATTGTGTAAATTGGTGCAGCTCCAATGACTTGCATTGATTTGGGCAAAGAAATTGTGACAAAAGACACAGCAAGAGAAACCCTGAGAAGTTTCATTCTGTTGTGTCTAGAGGCACAGTCATACTCCAGCATTGGTGATAGTGGTAAAGCCAATTGTACTGGACCCGTTCAACACACAATGTGCCCAGCTCAGGTCAGTGAAGCCACGTACTAAAGTATGTCATTTGCCTGATGGGATAAATAGCTTAAAAATATAAAATATATTGAATAGTCCATCCATATCTGATATGTGTGAGAGCAATGCAATGGGGAGCAACAAGGATCAGAATTCACTTCAAAGCAGATTTCAAATACAGTAGAATTATTACATATTAAAATCACTGGGACTGAGATCAGGGTGTTTAACACCATATTGATCACCATGTTTTCTCACTGAAGTCCATGTGGAAAGCCATTCATCAGCATCATTTGTAACATGGTTCAGCTGACATTTTAAAAGTTAACTAAACCAATTTTATGAAGTAGCTCTCTGCAAATATTCCAAAGGAAGTGAGTGAAATGGTGTCAGGTGTTTTTCATGTAGGTAGATACAAACTTGGTTTAACATATAAAATGTGTGAGAATGGTTTCAACTGAATTGCAAAATTAATTATTGATGTTTTAAAATGGTAAAGCACCATTTGGGCTTTAAAGAATCTTCAAAATAAAGAAAATAACTCAGGTATTTATTGTTTTTCTTCCATTTACATTGGTGATATAAATAGCTGACAAGAAATGATGACAAATAAGCTATTGTAACCTTTTGGGAGTTTATTAGGTCATTTGTGAGAGCGTTGAATAGAGTCATTTGTTGCCCTCAGGTGTTTGAGAGTCTCTTTACCCTTGGGAAAGGAATTTAACAAAGGAGTGTATTTCAAAGAAGGCACTCTGTGTTTTCCACCCTTTTTCTGAAGTGTTTTCAAACACACTCCAAGCTAAAAATTCTCAGAAGTGAGAAAAGGAGGTATATATCAGATGACCCCTGAAGCAGCTGACAATCCCAGGGAGCAGAAGATAGGGTCAGATTCTAGATGCTTGAATCCCAAATACATTTTCACCATAGGAGGCCCTGATTTATTTTTGCCCCACCCACTGGGTGCAAACTTTGAAATGCACAATACAAAAGCATTGGACTAATGCCCTACTTGCATTTTTTTTTATTTGACTGAAATGTGATGTGCCTTATTTTTTGTCTGCTTGCAAAAACATTGAGTAGGTCCTTTGTTACAAAAAAAATCCCAAACCACTGCATCTGCCTTAATCTATATATCTTCTTAATTAAATAAAGCATTAGCCTTTATTTAGGCTGTGATAAAACACATTGTCAGGCAATATCAATAGAGCCATCATAATGAATCTGCTAAACTGCTTTACAGAAAAAAACTTGAGTTTTAGTTATCTAGGTAGATATCTGTTCCAAATGCAATGGTCCTTACAATCCTTTCCGTGGAAAAAAGGGTAAGAAGGAAGCCAAGGGGAAAGGAAAAAAGGAAGCGAATCAGTATTATATATATTGTTTTGTTTTTTACTTCCCTGAACAGTAGCAATGAAACTGAGCTCATGATTCCTATCTGAAAATGCATGGAGGGAGCTGGTTTAGCATCACCTGTCTTGTATTTAGCTCAGGAGGTGTTATCAAGTAAATGAACTAGTTCATTATTTCTGCTTAATTGGCATACTTGGAGATGAAAATCTGTGGAAATGAAAAGGTTAGTAGTGACAATGTCAAAATAACAGCACAGTCTACCTGAGCAGAAGAGATTTGCAGTATGGAAGTTCTGAATGCAACAAAAGCAGCTGATGGAAACCAGGTAATGAAATTGTTGTTTTCTTTTTCCTTCAAGGCTATTGCTGATGTGTCCAAGGCAAGACTGATCACTTTTGTTTCACAAAAAGTATCCTCTCTGAAAAAATTTTGCGTAAAATAACTTATATTTGTAGCATCTATCAGAGGAATGAGTCAGAGGTCAGGAAACCACAAGTTAAAAAATAGTGGGGAAAAAAAAAAAAGTGATTTTGAGTAGGGAGCTGTCACAAGGACAGTAAAGACCAGTCTCCAGGGTGTCTTTGGCTTAAACTGGGGCAAATGCACTGATGAAATTAATTAATTGGGCCAGGGATATAGTAAATTATATCAAGTGGTATTTAGCATGATTTTTTTCTCTGTTAATCATAAAGGGTGCATCTTAATAATTAGTTTTGCAGTTCATTTCAAATTACTGATGATCAGCTTTCCAGCATCACCGCTCTATTCTTCACTCTGTTTGCCACTAACTGGACAGAAAAACTGCAAATGGCTCAGAGATTTTTATATTTTGGTATTAGGACTGATTTGTATTTCTTGCTCTGTACAACCAGATGCTCTGCTTGTGACTGTTAAACCATAAACCTGGATTTGACTGGAGCCATTAAAAAATCTTGACATTTAGGAAAACCAAAAAAGGTCCTTCTAAAAAGAAAAGTTATTTAGAAATGTATTTAATAACATCTAAGGGCTGAAAGCTGGTGCTTTCTATCTTACTGGGAAGGTAGATTTCACTGTTTTTATTATTCCTTTTTTTTTTCACTGCCAGCCTCCTTTCCATAGCACAGTGTCAGGCAGGAGTTAACTGTATGTTTGAGAATGAAAAAAAAACAGAACAAAGCAATGTCAGAGAACTTGTTTTCAAAACATCTTTCTGTGTTCTGGATGGGGTTTTGTTTCCCTTGACAGAAGTCTGAATGTAGTGGGCATTTCTGACCTACATTTTTGGGAGCTGACTATCTGCTGTCTGTGTGTACATAACACATAGCAAAACAGTCTGTTCTCACTGCCTGCTGGCGGGCAGGGATTTGTACATTCCCAACACCCATCAGAGCTGCTTACAGAGGTTCCCAGGCCATCTCAGAGATATTCCAGCAGAATTAGTCGCTGTGTAATTCTCTGTCTCTGAAAAGACCCACTTCAAGCAGGTTATAACTACAATAGATAACAAAATTAATAAAGTATGATAAAGTTTGAACCTGAGTTCAGCAATTAGGTTTTTTAATAAAGACGTGTGGCTATTGGCCAGAGTTCCCCTGGACAGTACATAGGACACAGGAGGAGTCTCAAACAGCCAACCATCTGCATGCTGAACTTGAACCCCTCTGCCCTTTCTTTGCATGTACAGACAGATTTAGGCTAGATTCAGGAAGGAAAGCTCTGCAGAGTACCACTAGTTCCCCTCCCTGCAGTGCATGTGCTAGCACATGCTGGGGGGAAGCTACAGTCTTGGATTTTACCTCTCTCAAATATTATTCCTGACCTTGTTCAGGATTTAAGAGTGTCCTGTCATCCACTTGTGCTCCACTTGAACCCTCTCTCAAGTCAATGCCCTCCAGCTCTCATCTGCAAATAGTGGTGTCCATCCTTTTTGATCATACATGTCACCTAGATTTTTCAAAAGCAGAGCTGATGCTTATGGCCCCACTCTTGCTTTCTCATTTCTTGACTGGACTCACTGTGCATGCAGTTCACAGGTAATTCATGCAAATAAGGCACAGCATGCTCAAAAGATGTCCAAGATGAAGAATGACTGAGATTAGGCAGCCCATATAGGAATAATTCATGTAGCCCACGTATCTTTTGCTTAGACTGTACTGAGAGCACACAGAAAATCGTTTGGCAGTAGGTGAACATGCTGAAGACTGCTGCTTATTCCTGTCTGCCCCTCATTCCTGGTTACTCTTATACAGACCTGCCTGTGTTGTCATGGGTGTAATCCACAGACTGCACACCCTGATCTGGAGAGATCAAACTAGTGATAGTTTGTTCTATATAGAGCAGTAAAAAATGCATTCAGACCCTCAACTAAAATGCTTCTCTGGATCTGAAGTTACACCCATTCTTTGGAAGCACCTAAAAAAAAGGCATTCCAATTCTTTCTCATTCTTCTAATCACCACTGCTTCCCAACACAACCCCTACCAGGGAAATCAGATGTCGTTCCTGTAGAGGAATTAGCCCAGCAGAGCAGCCTCTGTTAACATGTTCTCATACCTTGGGCTCCCAGTTCCTTAATAGATCTAGTTTAGCTTGTATTGCCTCACTCGAGTGCCCTGAGAGGAAGGTCTAGGCTGAAACTTTTCATATTTCACATTTCATGTTTCACATTAAACAATCTGCTTATTTTTATTTCTCATGTAATCTTTGCATCACTATATTACAGGGTGCTTGATTTTAATTCATTTGACATGTAGGAGAAATATCTTTCCGTAGTGACAAATGTGCTCCCTTTAAAAATGTGGCAGCAGACATTGAGCCCTAATAATTTTAATTTACTGTATTATATACCAGATCATCGTGATTGATCAATTCTAAATGAGAGATGCTAAAATAGCATTTAAGAAAAATGTCTAAAACTGATACTAAGCCTTCATTATTTTGCTGTTGGATGATTTAAAATGACAGCCTTTAATAAGGAGCATTTCATTTAATTTCCAAAGTACTTCCTAGATGGCATCCAGAGTGAAGTGCTACAACACTACTGAAATATTCATATTGTCATAGATAGGGCGCAATACCAGATGATGGAAGTGACTTCAGGGCTTGGCAATCAAATATGGGAGGAAAAGATAAGAAACTTTTATTAATGTCCTTGATGTAATCTAGCAGTTTCTGAAAACTATGAATCCTTGATGAAAATCTACAACTGCTGGCCAGGATCTTAAAGTATCCATCTATATGGAATCCCACAGAACTGAGGGTGGGTCAGTAGTGGCTTAAATGTTCATCTGTGTTTTGAGATCATTGCAACACACATTGCAATTCACAAGCACCCAGGATCTATTGCCTTTACAGACAACTTGTGACATATACACAGAAACTGTGAGACCAGACGAGTGTCTTTGCTAGGGAGACTGTAGATAATAATGCTTTTGCCCATGTTTCCTATTTGTACAAGTGCTAGGGAAGGATACCTTCTATACGTGCTATATGAAGTACCCAAGAAAGGCAAGGTTTCAAGGGTGTAGGAGTCAGTCTTAAGAATTCTATTTTAGAATTTTAGTTACCTCATACTTAAATGAAGCAATAGAATATGAGTAAATATTGCCACCTGTGGAAAGAACAGGTTTAAATGCAACATCCTTTGAAAAAGGTCAGAGAGCACCAAATGTTCACATTTTAGTTTCCTTGTAAATCTAGTAAGGACAGTCGCCTTCATGCACTAAAAGTTCAGATTAACTGCTGTGGAAACAGAACACAGAGTGTGTGGTTTGGTTGATGCAGCTACCCAGGTGTAGAGGACACGTAGAAACATGTTTGACACTTAGCTGTGCTCTTGTACTCCTTCCAGCCCTGCGGACCAGACTCTGTATCCGCAGGGAGCCGGAGCAAAGGGTTTTTTTCTAATACCTTACTACTACACTGAGGAATTCACTCTGCACTTTTGTAACTGAGGATATCACTTGTGGATTTGTGTTCTTGGTTCTCACGAGAGTATATTTGCCAGACAACCAAGAACTTGGCCCATCTTTCAGATGAAATTCTTGGAATAGTGTACTGAAATTGTTCATTCACTTGCTTAGATAGTATTCTAGACTGTGACTGTGGATCTGGTACTGAGCGCAGAGGAGCAGCCACACTGGCCTCTGCCTCCATATCAGTTACTGGCACCAGTAAACAAATTCAGTGCTGTGGTCACACGTGAATGTTGTGCTGCAGGTCCCCTCATTCTCATTCACAGTACTGACAGGGGTTTCAATGAAAACATTTCAAAAATGATTTTGCAACTTAAGAAAACATACTTCAGCAATTACCATTTCCTTTACCATGAAACCAAACTCACTGTACATTACAGCTTTAAAGCTGAGATCTAAGGTTCAGATCAACTCTTTAATCCTGACTGTGGCTTCGGGTACTTCCTGATATTTATGAGAAATGCTCCAGGCCTGCAGCTGGGCTTTGAACAAAAAAATAATGAACTTCGTTGACTGTGAACAAAGTTCTACACTATTTTAAAGAAAGTTAAGCTGTGACATTTTTTAATCCAACATTAAATCACATAACCCAAATGCTCTGCATAATTCAGGGATGTTCACAGCAATAAAAAGACAATTAGACCAAACTGGACTGCTAAATGAGCTGAAATCAACCTATCTAAAATTGAGAATTCTTGCTAGTCTCTCTCCTGAAGTATGTCCCCTTGATTTTCTGAATAAGACAATATTTTACTATACAATACCTGAATCAAAATACTCTATGCACTAATTCTCCATCTCCTCTTATTTGTTAAAAGATGTAGATAAAAAAGATGTAGATAAAAAAAGGATTGGACCACATCTTACAGAATTTAATAATTACTTTTACAATATGCTTTACAAATCTAATGATAGTATTAACTTCTGGAGGCTTTGTTCCTGTCCGTTTAATGTGGCCTCTGCATTTAATATGGCTATTTATTGAGAAATTCTGTCAAATCACTTCTTGTTCACTTTGCTCAGGCTTTGGATACAAATTAAGTATCAGCTAGGACTGATGTGACTTTGCAGTGTGCAGAAATTAACGGAAATTAGGGTTAACTTGATAGAGCACAGGAAATTTTGGCAGAGATAGGATGGTTTGTAAATAAGAGGCCATTTTCTCTTCAGGAAAAGAGGGCTCAGGGCACAGTCTGACAAAACAGGGCTTGGAAAGAGCAGTGGTGATAACTGCAGTGATTAGATACCCTGGTAAACAGGGAACACATGAAACAGAAAAATGGTCCTATGCAGATTCCAAGAACAGAATAAGCAATGTTTTAAGAGAAATTACAAAGAATAAGGGCTCAGACAAAAGAAGAAAGGATCTGAAGGTAAAACAGAAATTAGGGATGAAAAAATTAACTTAGAGAACAACAAAGGAAATATACAGTCGAAAAATATGTTTTCCCTCTTCCTGAGAGAAAATACTTGTATTTGTTATGCAGTGAGTTGGATATTATCTCCTTAGTAGCAATTTTATTTCATAACATGCCTCTTGCTTTTTGTTTCGGTGTGTAAATACTAGTTTTCCTGCCCCTCATACTCTACGCAAGGTTGTAAGTCAACCAGTCTCCATGGTGTAGACAGATCAGTTCCACTATCCCAAGCATATTTATAGTAAATTAAATGTTACATTGCAAACTTGCATTTAGAAGAAGCAAGACTCGTGAGATGTTATTTCGATAGTAAGTCAGTCTTTGAAACCTTACATCTCTCACTTCAGAAAAAAACTAATTAAGAACGTAAACCCACTGTGGTCCAGATTTGTTGAATACTTAATACCTACCACAGGAACTTGAATTTTAAAGCTTATTTTTGAGCAATTCCCGTTTGATTTTTTTTTTTAAACAAATATTTATTAAGATTTGAGAGCAATATGTTGGGCTTTTAAAAATCTAGATTCACATATGAATTACTGAGTTCTGCTGTAATGTCAGACAATACTTTTTATACTTCTCAGGTACTGCCTTTTCTAGGGCTAGAACTAAAAGAGCTACTGATACCTGGACTTGGTTTTACAAGAAAGATATGAAGGTAAGAGTTCAATTTACATTGCTAGGAGTTTGCAATACACTTAGACATGACACTGAAGTTACTGCAGTGAGCAGTTTCTTCCCCGTGTACAGTGGAATAACTTACTTATTTACGATTCAGAATCCCAAAGAGCTGCTAACTACACAAGTTAACAGCTGTCTGCTGGTACAGTTCCTGGCTCCTACCTCCTCAGGCATCTTTTTCCTGTTTATACTTGTACATCAAATGGGCCTTTGGAAAAATCCCTGATTTTCTTTTGTTCTGTTTTCTTTGTTCTGTTTCCATGCAGTCTTTTCCCCTTTGGAGATGACATGTATGGGAAATGGCTTATTGTAGCAACAGGAGACAGAAGGCAAAAACAATTGCATCATGGGTAAAACAAACATCAAAGCAAAGTACAAGCCAAGTAGCTGTGAAAAAATTATTTTGTATGTGATATTTTCACATCTTGAAGTCCACCATTTATAGTGGTTTTTGGCAACACAGAAAAAAAAATAAATTCAAAATGTTACCATTTTCAAATTTAGTTTTTCTCTGAGTTTTGAAGAAATCATCCAGGACAAAGGACATGATACACCTGTTGCAATTGGTGCATTGCCATTTCCACATTCCTTCTGACTGAAAATTCATTAAGTCTACCTGTAGAGTCATGGTTTTAAATGGGCTTGAATTGCTAAAAAAAAAAAATAAAAAATTGGAACCTATCTTTCATTAAGTACTAATTAACTGTCTGACAACCCGCATACAAAAATGAGGGTGCTTAGTGTTTATGTTTATTTTCACTTTATAAGGAATTGCTGTAGGTAATCAGCCTGATTACTTTTAACAACTCCCATCCAAAGATAATGAAATTCTTTAGTGAAAGATAAGGAATTTGGCATTTAAAAAACAAACAAACAAAACCAAAACCAAAACATTAAGGACAGCAGATATTTTAAATGAATAAACAAACATAACTCTTTCCAGTACATCCTTTCTGCCTTCTCATTATTTACATAACATAAATGACTTAGACATCTCTATATTTTGTTTAAATACTTCTGAGCTATGAAAATCTGCATCTTGTGTTTCTGCAGCTTTAACCCTCTGATCCACTGGAGAGTTCTGCAAGCTGCAGAGCAATAAAAGTTGCCACTTTGGGTGAAAAGCCTGTGGCAAGCGGTGAGCAGTGCTCTTAGAACCACTGAACATGCCTCATGTATGTGTATGCAGTGAGTTTGTTACAACATTTATCCAGATGTATATGTGAATAATAAAAATCACATGCTAGAAGTACTAAAAGAATCTGGCTTCCCAATTGGGTTACTATGCTGACATCAATAAGCACAGCAAAACCAGCTTTAGGGACAAACTGACGACCTAAATCAAACAAAACAACGTATTTATCTATTATTTGTGCCAAGTATGAATGTTAACAGTGTCCCCATTTCTATCTGGAATAATAGAGAACTAGGAAAAAGGAACCTTGTCTTTTATTCACTGCAGGCACCTGAAAAAAAATGTAAATGGCCTCATGAGATCAGACTGGCTTTTTAGAAAGGTAAGTTTTTAATGAGATAATGTTATCTCTTAGCCCTTGAAGTCAGCGGCTCCAGATGCATCACAGACATCTAATCTTTAAGCAAAGGCACACTTCAAAACAGCAGAAACGTGCACTTGAGCCTTGGTGCTGTCTAGACACCCTGCCTTTCCACAGCAGCGTGGCAAAGCTTGCTAGAGTCCATTCCCAATTCAGGCTGCTCACTTCCAAGTCACCAGATTTGCTAGTTCCCTTGTGAAGCCTCTAAAATACAAGTTGTGACTCTCTGTATCAGTCGCAGCACTTAAACCAACCTTGGTACTTAGGGTAAAAAATTGCTTTTTGTGTCTTCAGCTAGTCTGCTGAAGGTTGCTCGTGTTTTGAACTGCAGGTGCTTAATCGGACGGTGCCAGATCATCCCGACAGTCTCCGTGCTGCGCAGTGTCCTTCGCCAGGGATCCTGCACATCCCTGGCAGGCGCAGGGAGGGAGTTTGCCCAGCAAACTGTGGGCACTGCTGCCGAGCGCAGTCCTCCTCTGAAGCAACCGCATAGTTCTATTTCTTGTTTTATTGCTCCACCTTCTGGTTAACTGAAATTTATTTTTCCAGCAAGAAGTGGGCTGAGGAGGAAATAATTTGTAGCGGGAAACTTCTCCTCTCTTAAAAGCGAC
>JANHGL010000192.1:0-11060 GCA_024611195.1 Ceyx melanurus | reverse complement strand
GAGGGAGCCAGGATCGGGCCCTGCCACCCTTTGCCTCGGGTGAAGATCCATCTGGGGCTCCCGGGGATCCTGCGAGGTGTGGGCAGAGCCAAACCCAGCCCTTTAAGTTAATATTTGACTATTTCCCTCCGGCCTTTGCCCGGACGAGGTGCAGATTCCTGGGCAGGGGAAGGGGTAGGGGCAGTGCAGCCATTCCTGCCCCCACCCCCCCAGATCCAGTGGCTTTTTGGGGTGTCAATCCTTGGAACCAAACTGGATCCCACAAGCTCTGCTACCTCTGGGTCAAGGGACTGATCCTGCTCAGCTCCCCACTGCTCCCCAGCCCTTTGGGGAGGGGGACAGAGCCAGGGTCTGGCTGCAGTGTGGGGGCATCCCCTGCACCCATCGGACCAGGAGGGTCTGATTCAGCCCTTCATGGTGGAGTGGGGGAGTCCAGCCCAGCGTGGAGCTGTGTCCCCCCACTGGAGGGATACCTATGAACTGGTGTCTGATACCGGGCTCTAAAAATACCCCTGAGGAGGAGGGTTCCACACTGGGACTATGTTTAGTCCTGCAGCCTCTGCCTGCCTGGGACTGGGCTGAAACCCTGTGGGGTAAGGGGGGGCCCAATGGACCCTCACATCCCTGCGTGGGGACACTCATGGGAACACTGCTCCTGGCAGCCTGGGGTTTCCTTAGGGAGGGTTTTTTTTCCCAGGATTTAAGGGTAGCTCCTGTTTCCCAGCTGGGAGATGTGACCCCCACATCAGGGTGATTCTGTGAGCCTGTGATCTGTCAGTGTTTGGGTTTGGGGGGGTTTTCTGGGGGTTCAGAGGGTTGGGTGTTCCCCAGGGTCCTGCCCAGGGCTGCTTTGTGTGCCCTTGGGCTGCCCTGGTGCCAGTGAGAGGAAAGAGGGGACATGGGCTGCCTTGGCATGGCCCCCACATTTCTCTCCAGCTTCTCAAGGGCCCCTGTGGCTTCTCCTTGCTCTAGGAAGGGGCACTGGATCTGCTCAAGTCCCTCACTGGCTACACCATGACCATCCAGCTGCTCCAGGTGAGGGGCAGCACTTTGCTGTCAGGGGGACATCCCACAGGGTGGCTCTTCTCGTCCCCTGCCTGGCACCAGCTGCCACATCCCTAAGGACACGTCCCTGCCATGTGTCCCCAGACCACACGGATCGGGGTGGCTGTCAACTCGGTGAGGAAGCATTGCTCAGATGAAGAGGTGGTGGCCTCGGCCAAAATCCTCATCAAGAACTGGAAACGGCTGCTGGGTGAGTGAGACTGGGAAGAAGCAGGAACCCTCCCAAGCCCCAGCCCTCCCCAGGCTGCCCCAGCACCCCGAAGCTCCCCGGGGGGGGGGGAATCAGGGTGGTATATCAGCCCTGGGGAATGTTCTCACATGTCACAGTCTGCCAGGGGCTGCTTTGTGTTCAAGACTTGATGGATTTTCTAGGATGAGTGGTGAAAACCACTGAGCATCCCCGAGCCCTGGGTTGCAGCTCCCCGGGTGCCCTGCACTGGTTTGGGCTCTGCCTGTGACACTCAAATTCTTCCTGCAGAGTCCTCCACCGCCCCAAAGAAAGAGAAGGACGTGGATGGGAAGCAGGAGAAGGACGTGGATGGGGAGAAGAAAGGGCTGGATCTTCCCAGCTGCCCCAGTGAAGGTGCAAAACACCCCAAGAGCCCTGCTGAGAAGCACAAGGAGAAGCACAAGGAGAGGTGGGGGCTCCTGCCCGCTGTTTGGGGGGCACCAATCCCGTGGCCAAGACATGGGTGGGGCTGAGACGAGCCCACCCTCTGCTCATTCCTTACGAGCTGTTTGGTTCATCCCTCTCTGCCCACCCACCCACGGGTGCCAGCAGCACCCTGGGCAGCCAAGGGGCAGCGGCAGCACCGGGGCAGCTCTTGGAGAAGGGTGGGAGAAAGAGCCTTTTGTCTTTTCCCTTCTCTAACGCTGTTCATTCCCTCATCCCACCCTGCCCTGCTCACTCTGACCCCCAGGAAACCCAGCAAGTCCAGCTCTGGTGCCACCACCCCCTGGGGCCACCCTGCTGACGCCAACCCTGAGAGGTACCTGCCGAAGGGCTGCCCTGCGGGGTGCTGGGGGGGGCTTTGGGTGCTGGTGGGACTCCGGGATGCCCTGGCTGGGTAAGGGGAGTGTGGATGGACGGGCAGGATCCAGTTTATACTGGGCATGCTGGGGTGAGGCTCACAGAGCATCTCTCCCTTCCTTTGGGTTTCTGTGGAAGGGAGTCCAGCGACAGCCGGAGCCCCACTGCGCCCTCGAAGAAGTCACCATCAGATGGCAAGAAGGAGAGGTGGGTGCCTGGGCTGGGTGGGGGTGAGAGGTCAGACCCCAGCTCCTTACTGGGCTGCAGATGGGGAGTGTGGAGCCACCACTTGTTCCCTGTCACTGCTCTCTGACACGGGGCTTGTCCTGCCAGGAGGGACTCTGCCGACTCCAGGTGCTCCTCTGCCTCCTCCTCTTCCTCCCCACAGAAGAGGCTGTCGGGGGAGAGGTAAGAGAAGGGCGGGGTTGTTCCTGAGCAGCCTGGGGATGCTCTGGCCACGGGACCCACCTTCAGGGTGGGCAGAGATGATGAGGAGCCCTGATTCCCCCACGGGCACTGGAACATTCTCCACAAGGAACAAATCCTCCCCTGGGGAGATTGGTGTTGCTTTCTGAGTGCTCGCACTGAGGTGCTGATGCCAGAGGTCCTGCCACCAATCTCACTGTGCCCCATGCCACCCCCAGGAGACCCTCTGCGGGCACCAGCCCCTCACCAGCTCCTGCTGGCTCACGGCGAAACTCCAGTGACAGCAAAGAGGAAAGGTAGGAGAGACCCCATCCTGCTGCCCGGGGACCCTGGCACGTCCCCTGGGGCTGTGCCAGGAGCCTGGCACACACCTGTGTGGCCCTGCAGAGCCAACAGCAGCAAGGCCAAGCCGGAGACACCACGGACCCCCACCAGCCCCTCCTTCTCACCCAGCCCCTGTCTCCTGGCCCCCTGCTACCGCACGGGGGACTCGGTGAGGGACAAGTGCATCGAGATGCTGACAGCTGCCCTGCGCATGGATGGTGAGGGGGGCCGAGGGGGTGGAGCTTGGGGGATGCTGGAGCTGGGAGGGGGGTGCTGGAGCTTAGGGGCTGTTGGAGCTGGGAGATGCTGGAGATGCAGGAGTGCTGCAGCTGGGGGGTGCTGGAGATTGGGGGTGTTGGAGATGTAGGATGCTGGAGATGTGGGGTGCTGGAGATGTGGGATGCTGGAGCTGGGAGGTGCAGGAGATGGGGGGTGCTGGAGCTCAGACTGGGCTGTTTCTCCTCCAAGCCAGCTTTAATAGGAGTGACCTGACAATAACAAGTGAGGCTCTGCATCCTGGGGCACCCACAGCCCCACCAGGGCAAACTCAGCCGGGGCTTGCCCATCAACTGCAGCCACAGCACCAAAATGAGAGCAAAGGAGCTTGACGGGGTCTCCAGTAAGGGGCTGGGTGTGGGGATGGGTTCTTTATAAGGTTAAAGATGGATTAAAATAGTTTTATTTTAGGTGGGGTGTCTGGGACAAGGTGAGGAGAAGAGGTGAGGGGCTCTGGGGGGATTTCTCTGTGCACAGGGACACTTGGCTGGTTTCACCCTTTGGCCTCTCTGCCCTCTAGATGACTACAAGGAGTTTGGTGTCAACTGTGAGAAGATGGCATCAGAGATCGAAGACCATATCCTTTTGGGGGGGGCTGGGGGTCCCCAGGCTCTATTTACTGGGGGACACACATGTGGGCTTAAGAGCAGTGGTGGGGACAGAACAGAGGGTGGTGGGGACAAGGCTAGTGGGTGACAAGGTGACAAGGCTCTGCTGTCCCCGTTGCCTGCAGAGGGAGCCCAGATTCCAATTAGAGGCTGGTGCTGAGCAGAGCATCTCCTGGGCACCTGCCTTAGTCCGGGGGTCTGTCCTTAATCCCCCCAAACTTCTCTTGCTCAGGGAGCTGCTTTTATTCCTGAGGAACTAAAACCCAAAAGTGCCAAGGTCTCTGTTTTGAGCCTGCTGTGGGTGCTCCTGTCTCTTTCCAGCCCCAGTCCATCGTGGTGCCCGAGCTGTGCCACACCAGCAGGGCTGGAGACATGGACTTCATGGCCTGGGGTCTCCTGGCACCCCCCGAGACAGGGTCCAGCCCCAGGGTGGTTCCTCCTCCTGTGTACACTTTGATTTTTGGTGCATCCCAAACTCTGGCCACGTGAGCCTGGGGCCTCGTGGGACCCCAAGCTGCCACCTCAGCCAGTCTGCCCACATCCACGCAGGTGGCTGCTGGCTTTTTGGGCAGCTTGGGTGGAGGGCAGCACTCTGAGCCCTCTGCACCATGGACTCCTGTCCCAGCACAGGGCTTGGCGATGCTCCCTGTGCCCTGGCAGACTTTGAGCGTCACAGCAAAGTTGTTTTGCTCCTCACATCCCAAGTTGGTCTTCATCCTACTGAACCCAAAGATCCCATAAAGAGCAAAGCCCTGTTGAGATCAGGTGGCATCTCCCCAACTTCCTTACCCCCTTGATTCCTTGACAGACCCCACATATCTTTCAGGAGCTGAAGAGCACGGACATGAAGTATCGCAACCGGGTGAGGAGCAGGATCAGCAACCTGAAGGATCCCAAGAACCCCAGCCTGAGGAGGAACGTTCTGTGTGGGGCCATCCAGCCCAGTCTCATCGCCCGCATGACTGCTGAGGTGGGTACATGGGGTTGGCTCTCCTGGATCATGTCCATGCTGCCTCTGGAAGGGGTGAGACCCTCCCCAGGCTCTGCTCTTGGAGGTCTGGTTGAGTCTTGGCTGGGTGGTGTCCACACTGGGCTTGTCCCAAGAATTCCCTGTCCCTGGGGCACAGGGAGCATTGGGTACAGGAAGAAATAGGGAGGCACTGCCTGGTCTCCTCAAACCCTCTCAGACTATTGCAGAGCAGGGTGAGGGATGTCACCTTGGTAGGAGTCAGGCTGGAGGGTCCCTATTGCACCTCTTCAACTGGGATCCCCAAATCAGTCTGTGGGGAGCCAGGTCCCTAGAGGCAGCAGTTTTGGTCTGAGTGACTTCGTTTTGTCCACCTGGATGGGCCTGATCCCTCCAGCAAGCACAGGGAGCAGAACCTATCCCTGGAGGGGATGGGGAGGCTGGGGGACCACGGTGACTCTCACCCTGTGCCAGCCTGGCCGGGAGCCCCCTGGCAGAGCCGTGGCAGTGCTGACCTGGTGCCGTTGGCAGGAGATGGCCAGCGATGAGCTGAAGGAGCTGAGGAATGCCATGACCCAGGAGGCCATCCGGGAGCACCAGATGGCCAAGACGGGCGGCACCGTCACCGACCTCTTCCAGTGTGGCAAGTGCAAGAAGAAGAACTGCACCTACAACCAGGTGAGCCTCCCCAAAGCTCCCCCCACCTCCTGAAGACCCCGATGTGGGGGGGGACACACACCAGAGGGGTCTCCACTGCCCCGACCATCTGCTCCGTCCCAGGTGCAGACGCGCAGCGCGGACGAGCCCATGACGACCTTCGTGCTGTGCAATGAATGTGGCAATCGCTGGAAGGTCTGTGCCCACTTTGGGAATTGGGGAGGTGTGGGGGGTTGCTCCAGGTGCCCTAATCCTTCTCTGGTCCTGGGAGGGTGGCAGAGTCCATCCCCAGAGTGGTGCTGAGGAGACTGAGGACTCACTGCCCATCCTGGGCTCTGTTTCTCCTGCAGTTCTGCTGACAGTGCCCGGCGGTGGGGCTGGAGGGATGGCAGTGGAGATGGGACACTGGGACTGCCATACTGGGCAGCTGGTGTGGGGAGAGAGGGTGACAGGGGCACCAGCAGTCCCTGCACCCCACTCCCTACACCCTGACTCCCTTTTTCTTTGCACTGGGCTCCCTCAAATGTCCTGGGGAGCTGGGATCTGGTGGCAGGTGGGTTTGCTTGAGAAGACGCTGGAGAATCCAAGTGGGTCCTCCCTGTAAATGCCCAACTCTTGCTTGGGTTGAACTGGGAACCCACTGGGAATGGAGACAACTCTGGAAAAGGAGACTGGTCTGACCTGTGTGGCTTTACCCTTCCCTGTGGGAAACCTGAACTCGGACAATTTGGGAGCAGGAGGGACGTTGTCCCATGGACATGGGGTTGTGCCACTATCCTGGGGGCTGGGGGTAGGGTTGGGTTTGGTTTAACCCAAACACCTTCTTCCCCACCCGAGTGCATGCAGTGGGAGGACACGAGGGGAGCCTGGTGGTCTCAGGGTGCTGGTGGGATGCTGATGTGTCCCTTTGCTTTGTGATACTTGGACCATCCATCCTGGCTTGAGGGCCCTGTGTCCCCAGGAAAGAAGATGGGATGGGGAGGAGAGGACTGGGGAAAAAAACCCTCCAGCTAGAGCAATAAAGGTGTGAACTGTTGGATTAACCCATTATTATTATTCTTTTTTTTCTTTTTACTCTCAAGAATAAGGTGTGAATTATTTTTCCCCCATGCAGAGCTCAAGGCAGTTTGCACCCAGCTTGGGTAAGTCTCTGGAGGGGTCTCCAAGCTGTGGAGCTGTGGTGCTGAGGGCCATGGGGCAGTGGTGCCCTGGCAGTGCTGGGGGGAATGGGTAGACTCCATGATCTTGAAGGGCTCTTCCAACCCCAACAGTTCTACGACTGTGATTCTATGAGCTGCTCAGTCCTCCATGTGATGGGTGTTTGATTTTCATCCTACAACCTGCACCACATCAAACACCCCCACAGTGTGTCTGCCCCTGGCCAGGTCCCCCCCGCCACCGTGGGGACAGGGACATCCACCAAGCCACTCCCTGGGGTCCCATCGGTGCAGAACGGGGCACGCAGACCCCTGAGCACCCACCTCGTCCTTGGCAATCCCAGTCTGCCCAGGATTCAGACCCCCCCCCAGCCTACCTGTGGTGCGGGGCTTCGCCGCTGCCCTTCTCCCCCGCAATGTTTCCAGCCTTGACAAAAAAGAAATCATCACTTGGCTGTTCAGCAGTTTCCTTGGCAACCCCATTTCCCCATCCTCTGGCTCCATGTTTTGCTAACCCCCCCTCCCTGGTCCCAGTTGCTGGCCCCCAAAGCATGGTGCTGGGCTCCCGTCCACCAGGATGGGGTGGGAGGGGGTGAGTCCTGACCCTCCCTGGGGTGGTCCCAGTGGGAGGACTCTCATCCAGGGTTCTCCAAGCAATTGGGCTGCTTGGAAAGGGGATGGAGCAGCTGGTGCTGAATTGTGTCAGAACTGAAGCAAATTAATGAGGGTCTGGAGCTGATCTTTGTGCCTTGGTGTGGGTCCCTGTGCTCTCCCCACCCTGGGCAGCAGCAGCCGCTCTCCAGACTCTCTCTGGGGTGATGCTATGGCTGTAGGACCCCCTCAGCAGCCTGACAGTGTTTGGGGGGCTACTTCTGGCCCATGGAAGTTGTTTCCATTGTTTTCCCTCTCCTGAAATGTCAGGACACTCTGCCTGATGTTCCTGCTGCAGAGAGGGGATGTTGTCCTCTCTGGGCACTGGCACCAGGACAGAGCAGCTTGTCCAAGTGACAACTCCTCATCCCAGCATCCAGCTGTGCACCCAGCTTCTAGCCTTGTGCAGGTGGGTCCCTGCTTCATCTTCCTTCCCTGCAGGGCTGCTAGAATTTGCAGAAGGGAAAGAAATTGTTTATTAGAATCATGGAATGATAGAATTGTTTTGGTTGGAATAGATCTTTCAGATCACTGAGTCCAGCACTGCCAGGGCACCACTGACCCGTGGCCCTCAGCACCACAGCTCCAGGGCTTGGAAACCCCTCCAGGGATCACAGGGACTCCACCCCTGCCCTGGGCAGCCGGGGACAGCCCTGGACAACCCTCCAGGGAAATAAATTGTTCCTAATATCCAACATAATTAAATGGATTCAATTGCCCCTTCACTTGCTCCAGGCTTAGGGGGATAAGATGAATTGGGTCCTAAATAAATTATTTGCCTTCAAAACCAAAAGCGACATTCCAAAGCGAGCTGCAAGGGCAGGGAAAACCTGAGACAGCATCAGTGAGAAAAGCTGAGTGCTGTACAAGGTGAAGGACAGACCCCAAACCCCCATCCAAGCCCCAGTTTGCAGGGACACCCCAAGGGAATATCCTCCATCCTGCACCCGGGAAGCCTCACAGATGTTAATCCCACCCCTCCAGCTCCTCACAGGGTTGAGCAGATCCCCCCTTTGCCCATTCCCATGTGGAGCTGCTTCCTTGGCAAGCTGAGCAGTCAGTAGGTGATCCTCCAGCAGCACAGGCACTCGCTGCCTCCACAGACCTCAGCAACCCACATGCAATATTTATCCACCCGACAGGCACAGGCTGCTGGCAGTTGTCAGGGCTCAGCCCTCCTGGGAAAACCAGCAGCACAGCAGCCCCGTCGCTCCCTCCTTGGCTGTGGGGCTGCTCCCATGGGGGACAACCCCCAGGTGATGCTGGCTGTGTGGAGGGGACCATGGGGAAGGGGGCAGATCTGCTCAGGAATGGAGCTGAATTGCTTTCAAAAGGCAAGAAACTGCAGCTCTAGGGTTTGGGAAGGGCAGGAATGATGCTGAGAGTGTTGGGTAGCCCAGAAAACTCCCCGTGCCCCCCCAGTATAGGGATGCATCAGGGCATTGATGAGTTCAGGGACACCAACAGCTATTCCTCAGATCCCAAAGGGGCTGCTTAATACCCCCAAAGCCAAGCAGACCCAGCTCCAGCTTGGGACTTGATGCTACCTGATGGCAAGAGCTGGAGAGACCATAAATTTTTCAGGGGGGCCACATCTGCTGCATCTTCCCCTTCAAGCTGCAGCTCAGTCAAAACCTTTCCAGCTCTTGGCTGCTCTGCTGATGGAGGTTTTTTTTGTGTGTGTGTGTGTGAGAGAGAGAGGTTTGGGTTTTTTTTCTTTGTTTTAATTCCACCCCAAAGCTCTGGTTTTCTGGAGCACAAGGAGGATGTGAGGATGTGGAGCTGTCAGAGCATGGGCAGAGGTGGTGGGTCCTTACTGGGTAAGGGGGTACAAGGGGCAATCACAGGCACTGAATAACACCCAAGAGCACTAAAAGAGGGGTGTGGGGGGGAATTGCTGAGCCTCTCAGTGCTGGCTCCAGCTCCAGGCTGGGATGCAAACTGAGCAGTTTCCTTTCTCCTCCCTTGCTCTGCAATTGAAGCAGCTGCTTCAGAGCAGCTTGGAAAACAACACGATTGCCCAAACCAGCCCCACCACTCAGCCAAAATACTGGGAGCAAAGCCATGGATTTAGCCTGACTGGAGTTTTGTTTGCATTTTGGTTGTTTTGGTTTTTTTTTCATTTCTTTGTTTATTTTTTTCCTGCAAAACAAGGGGGGGGGGAAAAGAATCCATTTGTCACCTGTGACATTTGCAATCGATCAAAGGGAAACGGTTCTACAGTGCCCTAAATCATCCCCCAACCTCTCCCTGGGCTTTCTGGTGATTAACTGCATCGAAGGAGCTCAAGCTGAACCCAAACTTTCACTTCTGGAAGGAAACACGTTGCGTGGAAAATTACAGAATCTACTTTTCCTCCAGAAAAGCCCCGTGCCCTTTCGTTTCCTGGCTGCAGAGGTTTGCTGAGTCTGCAGAGCACTTTGATCCCAGCCTTCCTAAAAATCACAGCACTTGGCAGAGGCTGTTTTTTCCCTGCCTGGGCTGAACAGGCAGAGGAGGAAAAATTGAGCAAAGAAAAAAAAAAAAGAGAGAGAAAAGGCAAAAAACTCACCCCACCAACCCCAGTCTGCCTCAGCATCCAGCTGGACCCCTGCGAGCTCCTCCCTCTCGGGGAGATGATGGGGGAAAACCCCCTGAGAAATGCAATAAACACCCCCCCCCCCAGCTCCCCCAGACCACACCAATTCCCATCAGCTTCCCACATCAGTAAGTCGACCTAAATACAGAGAAAAAAAAAAAAAAGAAAAAAAGAAAAAGAGAAAAAAAAAAAAGAACCACATTGGCTTTTTTGCCTGACACTGATTTTTCTCCCTGCCAGGAGCTCTCGGGCTCTCGGCAATTAGGAGCAGCAGATTAATCTTGAGTGATCTAATGAAGTGCCACGAGGCTGGAGGAACGGGCTGCTGAGCTGCAGAGGGTTGTGCTCTGGAGCAGCAGGTTTGGGTGTGGGCAGAACACCCAGGGTTGTTGAGAGAGCCCCATCTCCTGGCTCTCTGTGTCCCACCACCCGGGTTTGTGCTGCAGAGGGGAAATGATCTTGACATGTTTTGCTGCCCCTGGTTTGGAAGGTCCCCCAAAGCATCTTTGCACCTGCTTTGAACCATCCCAGCAGCTCCCAGCCACACACTGCACCTGCCTGATGAACTCTGAGCAGCACAGAATCGTTGAGGTTGGGAAAGAACCTTCAGATCTTCCAGTCCAACCACACCCAGCACTGCCAGGGCACCACTGCCCCATGGCCCTCAGCACCACAGCTCGGAAACCCCTCCAGGGATCATGGGGATGCCCTGAGTTAAGCCCCCCAGGATGGCAGGCTGGGCTTGTGCCCGAGCTCTGTGTCACCCCAGCCATGTCACCTCCTTTCTCCAAGGTCCCCAGGAGCAGCTGGTACCAAAGGCCACGTTCTGCCAAGGAGCTGCCTTCTCTTTCCAAAGTGGAACCAGAACCAGCCCGCCCTGCGAGGAGCTGTCACCATCACCAGCCACTCTCACAAACCCATCACCCACCACAGCCAATTTATCCCGAGCCTGGCAGGGTCAGGGAGACAGAAGTTAATTAATTGCACTCTGCAAAGCAGCCTGGCCGATCACAGTGTCTAATTAGGGACTTCACCACAACCAGCACTGGGGCTAAAGGAGCTGCTGGTGACCACGCTGGGGAGGGACCCTGTGATTCCATGACCCCCCCTTGGAATCTGCAGCTCTACCCTGGGGTGAAGGTGATGACTTTGTGCCGGGGTTTTGCGTGTCCCCTGTGACCACCAGTTACCACCAGCATCCCTCTGGTCCCTCCACACCCCCCCCCCCCCCCCCCCCCACCGGGGACCCCCCCCCCCCCCGCGGGTCGAGGGGAGGTTTCGGCCCCCTTTCCCCCCTGTGTTCGGCGAAAGGGGATGTTAT
>JANHGL010000189.1:32916-70369 GCA_024611195.1 Ceyx melanurus | reverse complement strand
CGGGGAGCGGCCGCGGCGATGAAGAAAGTTGAAACGGCGGCGGTCGCGCACCTACCCGCTGTCTGCAATGTCTCCTCCGGGCGCGGAGTGCTAAGTGAGACACTGGCGGAGTGGGGAGAGGCAGAGGTGCGGGGAGGGACCGGGAGATGAGTGTTTGGTGATCTCTTCCTTTCTCTTCCCCCCCTCCTTCCCCCCCTTCTCCCTTCTCTCTCTCTCTGTTTCTCAAGGACGAGGTGAAATCCCTTTGCTGGTCATGAGGCGGCTTCAGAGATAAACGACACAATGCGAGTGCAAATAACAAAAGGAAAAAAAAAAAAAAGAAAAAAATAAAGGAGAGGGAGAGCGGGAACAATGGGGGAGGAGGAGAGGCTCTCCTCGCCGCGCCGCGCCTGGCCGCCGGCACCCCGGCAGGCGGGAGAAGGAGGAGGAGACGGAGGAGGAAGGCGAGGCGGCGGCAGAGGAGAGGGGGCTGCGCGAGGAGTCCCCTCGGCGCTGCCTCGGACCAACCCCGACCTCCTCTCCGCCCTCCCTGCCGCCCACCGGGGTGGCCCTGCGCGGCCAAGGGTAAGTGACGCCCCCGCCACCCCCGCGCACGGCCATCGCCGCCAGCCCCGTCACCAGCGCTGTCCCTCGTGGCGGGGGGCGGCTGCCCGAACGAGCAGTTCAAAGTGGCGGGGATGGGGTGGGGTACGGAGCCTTTCCCACCTTTCGTCCCCCTTCTCCCCGGGCCGGGAACTTTTTTCACCGAGCGGGGCTGCCGCGGGTCACGGGGACGGCGCTACTGGGTCCTTTGACAAGGAGGAATCCCCTTCCCGCTCTTCGCTGAGAGTAAACAGCCGGGAGTTGCGTTCCGTGGGCGTGTGCGTGTCCGCTGCTACCTCCTGTACCGGCAACCCCCGACACACCGGTGCGATCGCCCCAAATGCACAGCTGCCCGCGGGGACACCCGCCAGCCGTCCCTCTCCTCAGTGCCTTCTCTTAACCATCCGGGACCCCCGGACGCTCTCACCCCCAGGCGTGAGCAGGAACTCGAGAGGGAAGCGAAAGTTTGGGGTCACCCCCGCAACACTCCCCATCCACGCTCTGCCCCACCCGCACCAAGGGCCGGCGACAAGGCACCGCCTCGCACTCCTGGGAAAGCCGCGGCAGGTTCGGGGATCGCCGCGGCAGGTTTGGGGATCACCGCTGTCGGCGGCGGGGTCAGCTCGACGGCGGGCGGGCGGCTTGCGGGGCTCCCGTAGGGAGAGCTGCGGCTCTGCGCTCTCCTCCCGGCGGCCTGAAACCCTTCCCCGGACCGGAGGCGCCAGGGTAGCCCTCGCCGTGTCGCCGTTCGCCCAGGCAGGCGGGGAACAAGCGTTGCTTCTGGCTCCGCAACCCGGCTTCTGCCCCGGACCCCCAGTTACCTCCTTCTCTCCGCCGCTGCTCGGGGGAGGGCAGCCGTGTCCCGAGCTGGCTCCACGGCCCGGCCGCTCCCGGGGCTTCGCGCGTGGGTGGGGGTACGTGTGCGGGTGGAGGGGGGTGGTATGTGTTCTGTTTTCCTCTCAGCGGCCCGTTTATTCTGCCGGTACTTAAACCATCAGTTTGGGAGCAAGTCCGTGTGCCGCCGGCGTGCGACGCGACGCGGTACCCGGGTGCGGGGGGATGAAGGAGCTCGACCGGCGGCCGCAGCCCGGGGCCGGTGGCGGGGAGAGGATCCCGTCGCCGCCAATAAAGTCCCGCTATGTAAATAAGAGGTCTGTCTGTCTCTCGCTCTCCCTCTCTTGTCTACTTACCGGGTCTTTGCTATTTAATTGAGCGTTTGTACACGTGCTTTTATGAAGCAGTGAAGCCGGACGACGGGGTTTGAGCCTGAGAGTGGAAAACGGAGAACTACACACCCTGAGCCAAATTGTTCAAAGAAGAGCAAGTTTGGTTATTATTCATCTCCACGAGGGAAGTCTTATCTTCTACAAATATTTGGTACTGGGACAAGTCCAATAATTAACAAGAACAACCAAACAATTTCACTGCCTTCTTGGGGATTTAAAAAGTCATCATCTGGAATTCATGAGCATTGCAACTTCTTTTTTTTTTTTTTACGCTTGGATGTATTATGGTATATAATCTTTTCAGCGTGTGTGTGCGTCCCTAAGTGATTTTACCCTTTGATGCCAAAAGATGCAAACCATTAACAGAACAGATAATATCCCCAGCTGCTGATTCAGTGACTTCAAACCCTCCCCACTGGAGTGGGGAGAGAGGGTGGTAACTCTGGCAGGAAAAGAAAAAAAAAAAAAGAGGGATGGAGGAGTGTTTCCTTCTTGGCTTCCTCCTACCTCTGCAGCAGGAACTCCCACGGGACTCCTGTGAGTGGGGTGAGAGCACCACTGCCTGCCACTTGCTCGAGTCAAGGCAGCGCATCCATCTTCCCAGCCAGCCCCGTAACTCCTTTTGCCAGAGGAAAAGCCAGAGAGGGAGAGGAAGGGGACCTCTTAGCTCCGCAGAAATGGCCCTCACGACCTGTTTGCTGCCTGTCCACAGTGAGCCAAGAAGGCCAGATGGATGATGGCATATGGCCCAATTGTACATCTAAAAAATGCCACACCCTAACTCGACTCATCTGGAGCAAATCCAGGCATTTGAGAAAGGTGCCTACATGCTGAATGGCAAAATTTCACCCTGTGCTGCCCCAGCCACCAAATTCTGCACAAATTCTCACACTGGTCATCAAGTCATCAGTCCTCAGTCCCCACCTGCTCATGAAAACCCTGCCTGCAATGGCTGGCAAGCCCTGGTACTGGCAGGGATAATGGAATACGTTGGGCATGAACTGCTCTCTGTCTCACATAATCTCAAACCTGGGGATTTACAAGGCAGACATCTCTGGTTTAGGCTGGCAGGGCTGTGTGTGTCCTGCCCACATCTTTCTGAGGTTTTTTCTCTTGATACAATTCCCACCCATTTTTTTTCCATGAGTGCTGCCCTCCCCCTTCCCTTCTCACTTCATGTCATCTGCTCCTTGCAATCATGATGATGTGCCTTGCAGTTCAACAGGGTGGTTGGGCCCAAAACCAATCTGGATCAATGAGAAAAAGCCAAAAGCTGGTGCATCTTATTTAAGATCAAAAGTCCAATGGTGGGAGATTGTATCATGCTCTCCACGGGAACTTTCTTTTTCTACTTCTGCAATAGGATTAAGGTGTTCAGTGGAAAAGAGAATTACAGAAAAAAAAAAAAAAGAAAATGAAAAAACAGCCCCATTGGGCTGGTACTAGCTGCATCTGAGTTACTCTTAAATAATGAGGACATTTTGTCCCTCAAGGACTCTTATCATCCTATTTCCAAACACTTTTAAAAACAATGATTGTGAATGCCAATAATAATGTATTTTTCTTACATTTATTGCTGGGATTCATTCTGCTTCTTTTTTTAAAGGAAGGATGTTATCATTTCTTTATTGACTCATTTCAAAATTTTCAGTCAACCAAATGCTTTTTAGTAGAACCTAAAGACATCTCCTTATTTAGCTCTGCATAGTTGAGAGCACAGGATGTTGAATGTTAGATACACAGGCTGGACACAGCTGGGAGCACAGCTTCAAGCCACTTTTCCACCCTGAATAACTAAAGAAAGCACAAAAGAACATTTTCGGCACAACTCACCCAACGAAAGTTACTGTGCAAAAATTGCTACCTGTTTTAAATCTGAAATTTGCTAAAAGCCTCTGGCTAGCTTTCAGTTTCCCAACACCAGGGAAGCATGGCCTGAGCCTCGCTTTGTTCTAGAGTTAATGGAACACATCTGTGTTTAAATGAAAGGTCTTGCCCACCTTTACAGTGAACAGTGTCCACCTAGAAATCAATGTGAAGGTGGTTTAAACACAGGTCCACTTGCACTAAATTGCCCCCACCCCTATGCAAGTTCAGCAAGGACCTTTGTAGGCATCACTCCATAAGGAAAAACCATATGGGTAGATCTCTCAGCTTTCACAGAGCTCATCTGTCTTCATCTCTCCCTGAGTGTCCCATCACTGCCAGTCTTCACAACCTACTGTGTGTGCCTTCTTGTCCCATCCTCACAGAAAATTCAGAGAGCTCCAGTTTTCTGCTACACCTGAGCCTTGGCAGACTTGTTTTCACAAGAGCTGGTGTAAAATGCTTCCTTTCTCATATGGAAACGGGTTATTACTAGTTTTCAGAGATGTAAATCACACCATAAAAGAACAAATCCCAAGTCCTATAAAACAACATTATCTTTGTGCCAAAGCAATCAAATTATTGAGGTACAATGACAACCTTAAATCCATACCAAAATGAAGAGACCACTTAAGAACTTACAAACATCTGTTGTCACATCAGAGTTCATCAGCACAAAAACACCCTTACGTGGTCCTAATCAGTCAAAATATTGCTCTTGTCCTTTTACATTCAGCATGGCTGATTTGCTCCTCCATAATAAAATCAGGTTGATAGTTACACTGATTTCTGTTAGCAGCAAAACCCTCTGTTACTTAAATTGAAGCAATCTGCTTCTATGCAGGTCCTGTCTCTTTTCCCCAGAGGCAATATAGAATCCCAGCTATGATATTTCAAAAAGACATCCAAATAACTTCCTAGGGAACATAAAACATGCTGCTGTTGTGTCCCTGAATAGGGCTCTCTATCCAAATTGTGCTGGATGATAGACTCATGTTTCAGCAGAGTAGCTGATGGTCTTAATGCAGTTTGGATCCCACATTTAGGCCCTATTCATTAAATAAGGAATATATATATTTTTAGTAGAAGTTGGATACAAAATCTGAAAGAAACAGGAAATGCTGACTAAGTTCAATGCTGAATAGGTGTTCTGTAATTTAAACTACTGCAGGCATAGAGAACTATGAAAAGGAAGCCAGCTGAACAAGTTAAGATACTTGCTTTTAGTCGTCCATGGTAAGCAAAAATTAAATAGTACAAGAATCTGTAAACAGCTTTCAGTTTCAATAATGCATTAAAGGCCCGAGCAACACTCATCTATCATGCTGCCATTAGTAACTCTTAGATTTCAATGAGATTACTCACATACATAAAAATAAGCATTAATCTATCAGGGGACACAGATGAATACAGACAGTCACAAGGATGGATTTAAGAAGCAGGCTGGAACTTCATTAACACAATATTTTCACATGTCAAGCAGTTAAGTGGGCCCAGGGCAGGGATTACAAAGCTACAATTTAGGGCAGCTCCTCTCTAATCTCTCTTTTACAATGAACTCACATCTGAAACCCACACCTCAATCCTTCCCCAAGAAAGAAAAGGAGGACCTAAACCCCACAACACTTCGTTGAGGTTTGCTTCTTTCCTAGGCCCAAGGAAAATTCCTCATTTCTTTTTCATTTCGGTCTTAATTCATGCAGAATGCTATCTGTTTGGGTTTTTTTTCCATAAATTCCAACAGATTAATAAATATGTGTATTCTCATATATTCTTGTGTTTTCGTTCCATTTTGAAATCCAACTTTTCAGCCTGCTCATGTGTCCCTGTTGCTATCAAGGCCATATAACCACTTTATACCTCCCCTAACTACACCTAAGGTGAACATACCTTACTTGATACCAGAATACCTGCCAGTGTCCCATGTGCTGTGACACAGAAGAAGGGGATGAACAAACACCCAAATTCTAGCTCCCCTTAAGTGCCTACCAAAAGGCAGAGAACCAGTCACGGGTCGCAGCTGGTGGTGTCATGGTGTCATGCATATATTCCTGCTGTCCCCTTTCTTGCTTGGCTGTTTATCCCATCATCAACTTAATTAAGAGTGTTTTCCACAGAGCCACCACTGGAGGATGAGAAACCATGTGGTGATGCTTACTTCTCTATGGAGACCACCAGGAATATGTCTTGCCTGGCTTGGTGGGGGTTGCTTAGGACTAATTAGTCAGGGCAGACCATTAGGACAGTGCAAGTGTGGTACTTCCAGACCCCCAGGCAATCCAGGTATGGCAAAGCAGCATACACAGTGTGCACATTCAATCCGAGCAAGGGCTGCAACAGAAACTTTTCAAAGCCATTTGGAGTTTTGGATGCTCTGTCAGTTGAAGGAATTGTGATACCTCATGGTTTCCAAAGCAGTTTGCCAAAAGCAGGTGTCTTTCACTTTTTTTTTTCCACCAGGTTCTAAAAATGGTCGACTGTGAAAGGGATCAACCAAAATCATCCCTGACTTCAGAAAACAGGGGCTGGTTCCTCTGAGTAACTTTTAGCAGGACTGAGCACTTAATGTCTTATCAGTAGCACAGGAACAGGGATTTGTAGATACTGTTTTATTAAGATTAATATCTCTACAAGGCTTCTTAAATGAAAACAAAAGAAAAAAATGCTGCAAAAGGACAGAAAAATTGACTCAATTTCCTGTCATTGCCAAGAGCCTCTAATTTTGAATATAATCAACCTTTGTGCCACAAGATATTTTTTTCATATTAAGGTGCAGTAATTCGTATTAAAATATATCTGAAAAAAAATGGTGTGACACTGTTTACAATTTAGCACAGTTGCTGTAGGCTTATTGTGCGGCCTGTAAGCAGAACATACTCTCAAGAAAAAGCAAACAAACATAACAAAACCAACTGAAAATTAAGAAGTGGCCAAATCCCCAGCCATAGATACTGTTCTTTACAAGAAAGTCTTTTCTGTTTATTTGTGATCTTTGAAAACTCATAGAGCCTTTTGTGCTGCAACTTTTTTTTCCTGTAAAGCTCTTTTCTTGTGCTACAAGTCTTTTGTGGAGTAACACAGCTCCTAATCTCACTAAATTACTATCATAAAAACAAAGAGTAGAGGAGGTAGCGGTGCAATGAGATGTCGTCTGTATTTGTAACTGGGCAATCATTGATTTTAAATTGGCATTGGGACTCCTTTTCTGGATTGATTGCTAGGTTAGGGAAACAGCAGTTTAAACCAGCAAGGGACACCTGAATTTCTGAAGAAAAGGCTCATGTTTACCACTTGTTCTAGTCTGTGTTTTGACTGTTAGACCTGCACATTTTTACATGTGTGCACGTTCTGTTGCTCTGCAAGTATGCCATGGCAATGCTCATAAGATCACTGTCTAGAAGGGTCATATATCTTTATGTTTAAGGAAAACAAAGAGTCTTACAAATCCGTTCAACTAAAATTCTCTTAGGAACTTAAAACATGTTTCAGTTTATACACCTGCTTGTGTGCTTATAGCTATGCAGAAGTATTTTATATTCTGCTTTTACAATATGCAGGCATTCAGGCTGTTCACTGCAAATGACTGCACAAGGTGAGAGGCACTGGAGAATCAGACCCCAAAGATTTTCTATACTGGATCAGATCACTGGTGCATTAAGTGTGTCACCTCACAGCTGGATGCTCCAAAATGAACCTAGCTATCTGTGTAGTGCTGTGGGAACTACTCTGGCAGTCAGGTTGCATCCAGGAAAGGAGACTGGATTTTGTCTTTTATTTTCTTAGTGCAGCTACTCAGAACTGTCCTCATTTGTGATCAAATTGTTCAGACTTCCTTAACTGTTAAATCTGACTCCTGTAATAAAACAGGATTTAAGACATGGCATTAGAAATTATAAATAATAGCATGAGGGGGGGAAAAACTCCAACAACAAACCCAAGCACAGTGCTTTCTTACTAATTTCATACACTTCTGTGGTACAAGAAAATAGTCCATAATATAAGAAATACATAATAAGTATGCTGTAATTTACATCATGGTATTTTACACTGCAGAGCTATTTTGTGGAACTTTACAGTTTTATATAATGATCCATTTACTCCATAAACAATAATTATGTACAATATGCAAATATCATCTAGCTATAGGAAGTGCCAGATACCAGCAACGTGCAGTATCGAAAGTATATAAACACAGAAAGCTGTCTAAATATTCCTGAGGTTTCATACTCTGAACCTCAGTGAGAACATGCTGATTTCAGCATCCAAAGACACCCAGAAAAGTCTCTGTGCAGAAAGGCAAAACTTGTAGTGCACGTGTTAAATGCATTGATCCCAACTGTCACATCCCTGATGCAACTACTCAAAAGCAATGACATACCTGCTACCTACCTGAAAGTCAAAGGCATGTAACACCTGTCTCTGAAGAGCTTCTCTTGAGCTCAGTTTCAGTCACCAGAAAAAAAAAAATAACAGAAAGAAAATATATGTGCATAAGGACAGATAACCCTTTTGTGCTACTGGTTTCTATTCTATTTTTTCTCAAGACTTTCATTTCAACAAGGTTTTTAAACACATGCCCTATGACTGGTGATCCAGCTTCCCTAGTTCACATCTCAGCACATAAAAGTTTTCAAGGAGAGCATGGGTCTTACCATATATTCATTCTCAGTTATTCTGACATGTTAGACATGTAAATCTTTTGCCAAAAAAAAAAAAAAAAAAGGAAGGCCTTTTGAGAAAGTGGTTTTTTAATTATTTTGATTCCCACAGAACTACTTCTCTCCAGACAAAATGAAGTAAGGAAGTGACTAAACCAATGATCTATTTTCTGAAAATCTTTATATGAATAACTTCTACTGATAAACTTGAAAATTCACTAGTTAAAAAAAAAAAAAAAAAAAAAAAAAGCAGCTTTTCTTTTGGATTCCTTTAAATTGTCTTTTTTTTCTCTTCTGACCAGGTAATTGAAACACCTGATTTTGTGTGATCTTTGTGCTGTAGATGAAGAACCCAGGATCTGCATTTTGGCTGAATATGGGACTGTCCCAGCATTTGCTGGAATAAAGGTTAAGCTTCTGGGCAGTGCTCCAGGGCAGGGAAACCTGAGGTTTAGCCACCTGCTGGCATCAGTTTCGGGGTCCTCTGCAGAAAAGTCAAAGCAAGAAAGAAGGCCAGAAGAGATGGCAGCTCATAAGGATAAAAGAAACAATAAGTCAAGAGGGCTTGTGGAAACTGCAGGAATGGATATATCAAGCATTTAAAAAAAAAGCCTTCACGCAGAACACTTGTCAGACCAATTAGGGGGCTCCAAATTAGTTTTTTGGGTTTTGTTTTGTTTTATTTGATTGTTTTGTTTTTATCTTATAAAAGTCTTCTAAACAAACAGAAAAGTTTGGAGAAAAAAATAAAGAAGGTCTCTAGTAGGAGCTTTTGTTCAGAAAAAATCTGCAATAAAGTTCTGTTACACTCATCCTCCAAGCCAGAAGCAGGGATGGTATTTGTGAGCCCAGAGCAGGGATTAGAAGCCAGGCTTGCAGACTAAGAGCAAATCCAAGAGTTCAGAACAAGGACCCTCCAATTATAATATTCCTGAAATTCTTCTCACCCAGACATCAGCTATTTATATCTTCATTACTCTTTTCTTTTTCTTAGAGTCATACTGATGCTTTAATAGTAAAGGCCTTCATGCAGCTGATTAATTAACTCTCCTTTTTGGGTAAGGAGGTTTTCAAAGCCAAAAGTGACAGTGAGCTAACTAGTAGCTGTAAGGAAGCAGAGGCTTGATGGGGTTGGGGGGGTATTGGCAGGGTGTTGGTGGGGCAGGGGTCAGCAACAGGCATGGGAATAGAAGGAAGAGGCACCAACAAAGACTCATGGGAGCTGAGAACAGTATCAGCCGTAAAGTAGTGATCTTTCACACTGCTTCTGGTCGTTGGACTGCTCCTGGCCTTTGGGGGTTTTGCAAGGCTCACTGCTTTCAGGATAAATTAGTTTTTGGTTTCTAGAAGGTGTTTTGCTCAGGAGCTGGAAAAGCCATCTTTTCCTATTTCTGCTCCGTTTCTTCTGAGTTACAATCCATTTAGTTTCTGAATAGTTGGAATGTTACCACCATCCTACTCTCCTGTTACCTTTCTCCACAACCTGGTCACCCTCCACACTTGCTGATTTCCTAAAACTCAGTTTATTGATAAGTGGCAGGTTTTACCATTTCTGTGGTGACACTGCTCTTTGGAGAAGAATGCCCAGAGATGAACGGTAGTTTTGTAGCAAAAGGAATTATTTTTATTGGACAGGTTTATTCCCCAGAGGTAGCAGGTGAGATCCTGCTGTCATTGTAACTCACAAACTGGTATCTTCACCTGTCTTGGCATAATCTGTCCCCTGGTGCCCAGTGCCCAGCCAGTGCTCGTGTAAGTATGTGTGAGTGTGTGTGTATCAGGCACTCAGTGTGCAATAGAGAGCTCAAGTTCACCCTTGTCCATGAAGCATGTGAGCATCCTATGACTGAAAATATTCTTCCTTGCATAATCCTCAGATTAGCAAATTTCTACTAAAGGATGTCAGACAGAAGTGGCAGAAGAAAAAAACACGTAAGGTATTTTTAGGTATACGTAAGGTGCAGAGGAAAAGCCAGCCAGGGGAGGAACCAACAGGGTTCCAGCTGCAGATCTGTGTCATCTGGAGTGAGGCACAGCTCTGCTGGCTTCAAAATCCCTTCTCTGAAAAACGAGAAGTAGGTGAAACTATTTTAAAGATCCTTGGCTGGTTAGAAGACGTGTCGTATGAGTGCCAATTGATTAGAACCAACTTCTGACAAGTCGGGGAGGAGAGGGTAGCAGATAAAAAAGATGCTCCTCTCAAACTGTAGCATTCATGAAAAATGTCAGTGGCTGGAAGTGATGATCATCCTGGCAGCCGTGTTCAGTGGGATCTGTGCTGCAATCACTAACTGGGCTTTCCTGGGGAATACTGCCAGCCACTGGTGTTTCTCATCCTAAAAGGGAAGGGAGTTCTCCAGAGGTGCCCCTGGAGGAAGGTGCTGTGGGCATTTTGAAGAGCTTCAGTGTCACAGCTAGTGCTGGGGTTCCCTGGCAGGATGACAGCTGGAGTTTCCATGCTCTTCTGTGTTTAATAACTCATACCACATGTTTTGTGCAACTGGGAGACTTCTCGACAGGATGGACAGTGTCTTCCACTGACACAATACATAGAACAATTATACCCACTTGTAAACTAAATCATCGGGCCTAGTCCTTGTACTGCAGTCTGAGGGTTAAGCTGTTTGCTTTGTGTTTTCTTTTGTAATGAAAGATTCCTAAGTTTCAGGGTTACAAAGGAAATAGTATGCCCACAGTCACACGATCTTATGATTTACCATTGGCATACTCTCACAAAACCAGCTGATACCCCTATATACAAATTAATCTATGGAGCTTTTAAGTTCAGGTACTGGTAAAAATAATGATCCATGCCACTACATGTTTCCATGTGTGAGCAGACACTGGATATTTCAATTCATAAAATTAAACCTAGTGTTAGAACTGCTCCTATCAGCCTCCATTAAGTCCAAAAGAGAAAACAAAGTCTTATGGGATTGAAGCTGAATATTTGTATTGAATAGCAAACCTGGGTATAGCTTTATGGCTATCAGAGTTCTTCTGTTGGCTTTATTTCTGAGGGCAAGCCATTTCACTACTAGAGGTTATTCTGCCTGTATAAAGAGAGAAAATAATTTATACTCAGTACATCTATCTGCCCATTTATAATCCATACAGTTTGCTAATGTCTAGGGGAACCAATGTGATGAACCATATTTTTGGTTGGGAGCTGAAGGGAGGGAGGCAAGCAGGCAACCAAGAAAAAGCCCGAGAGGAAGCCTCAGCTGGTGCACATAGAAGTATTTTGGGGAAGGGATGCCCCTTTCCTCCTCCCCAAACCTGTTGCCCTACCATACACTGCTTGGCCTCTCCCTCTGCCTCGAGGACTGGTGGCTTCCTGGCATCTCTGTGGGCAGCTGGCTACCTGCCTGGGGCTCTCTGCCATCACACAAGTACAACCCAGCATCCCTGGATTCATATTAGTTAAGTAAAGAACAGAGTCAAAAAGTCAAGAAATGGCTCTGCATGTATACGTACTGGAGACTCAGGTCCATCCTTTGGGTGTGGATAAAGAACATTATGTATTTACAGACAAAAGTAATGAAACCTACAAGGCTCTTGAAAGAATTATGCTTTCAAGAGGAATAATTCTGGTTTCTTTTGAACCTGAAGTGGTTATGATTTAAAATCCACATTATCACAACTGACCGGGTCTCAGTGATTCCCTTTCCTGAAGCAAGTTACTCATTGCAGAAGTAAATTACTTCTTATCATTTTCTTAAATGATTACTAAAAGACTTTGTCATAGCATTCAGGTTGCCAGTTTGAACTGGGTGGCAAACAAGAGGAGGCAAAGTAATTAGCACCTCAGAAATATAGCAGATCAAAAGTTAATATATCCGTCTCATATTGAACTCACTCAAACACAAAGGATCTGTAAATTCAGCTCAGATTTGGAGGTTGTTTAGGTTGAATTCTTCTGGGAAGAAATTATGTTCAGAGAAGACAGAATTGTGATGAAAAATAAAACACAATATAGAACAGAAATCTGAGAGAATGAAAAATCTAAAAGATTAGATGGTAACTAATCAGAGATAGAAACATTTTATTAAAAACAAAACAAACACATTAGAGGAGCCCACGTTGATGGAAGTCCTGTTTCTATTCAGGGCATAAGGTTTAGTTTTCCTAGAAAACAAGCTACTACAAATTAATTATCATTGTGTAAGAGAGCAGCTTTATGTTACCTAGGGAGAAGTCACAAGCCATGTGAATTACTTTCACCCGGTAAGTAATTCACAAAGGATATGACTCTGCAAAGGAGTTATATGGGTAGTATTGCAGCTACACCAAGTGCCAAAGCTGTGGTGAGAGACCATATGCATGAAGCTCACCCCACCCAGGCAGCAGCACAGGACGTGGGAGGTGGAAGAAGTCAGGCTGAGTGCAGTCCACAGCAGCAGCCTGAAAACTCAGAGCTGTGAGTCTTCCCATGGCTGCTAATGCAGGTCAGGCTGAACATATCGTCAGAATGCAGCGAGTGGAGATACTTAAAACAACGAAGAAATAGAAGTTTGTATAGCAGTCACGGAATCACAGAATGGCAGGGGCTGGAAGGGACTTCTGGAGATTATCGAGTCCAACCCCACTGCCAGAGCAGGGGCACCCAGACCAGGTGACACAGGAACAGGTCCAGGCAAGTTTGGGATATCTCCAGAGAGGGAGACTCCACAACCCCCCTGGGCAGCCTGTTGCAGTGTATGGCACCCTCCCTGTGAAAAAAATTCTCCTCATGTTTCCATGAAACTCCCCATGCCTCAGCTTCCACCCACTGCCCCTTGTCCTGTCATGGGGCATCACCCAGCAGAGCCTGGCTCCATCCTCCTGCCACTCACCCTTCATCTAGTGATAGACACGGATGAGCTCCCCCCTCAGTCTCCTCTTCTCCAGGATCAAGAGCCCCAGCTCCCTCAGCCTTTCCTCATGAGAGAGATGCTCCACTCCCCCCAGCATCTCTGTGGCTCTGCACTGGACTCTCTCCAGCAATTGTGTGTCCCTCTGGAACTGGGGGCCCAGAACTGGACACAATACTCCAGATGTGGCCTTACCAGGGCAGAGCAGAGGTGAAGGAGACCCTCTCTCTACCTACCAGCCACAGCCCTTTGAATCCACCCCAGAATGGCACTGGCCCTCTTGGCCACAAGAGCCACTGCTGGCTTCAGGGCAGGCTCCCATCAACTGGCACCCCCAGGTCCTTTTCCCCTTTGCTGTCCTTCAATAAGTCCCCCCCTCCCTCAGCCCCATTCTATTTTCCCCATTGGTATAACTCTGCCAGCTTTAATGCCCATTATTTCTAATTTGTCATACAAGAGGAAAGGCAATAAGGAAAGTTCAAATGCTCACATACTCTTATACACACACATGCATCCATATATCATACATAATTTCTCAAAGTAAATATGTAGTGATTAATTGAATATAAGAAATAATTGCAAACAGCATACTGGGTCATGGGTGACAAAATCTAATCATTTACTGAGAGTAATATATGTAGAAATAAACAAGATATAGCTTATAACCAATGTGTGGGAAGTTAGCTATGATTCAGGCAAGCGTTTGGATTTCTCGTTTGTGGACAGAAGGTTGAAAATGTAAGCACTTAATAGACACCTCTCTAATTTCCTGGTAATTAATTATTTTTGTCATGGTTATTAAGGCCTCAAGTCCTAGTACCGTCATCTCATTATTGTATTTAAGAGTTAACTGTATCCGTTAAAAATCTAGGTGGACTAGAGAGGCAGCTCCATCTTAGCTTGGGCTACCGTAGAGCTCTGAAGCAGAACATAGAACCCCCTCTAGTGGAAAAAGGGAAAAGTGACACTAAAAATTACCGAGGGTAAGACACGGTCATCCCGGCTGCCTCTGCGATTGACAGCTGAACATTTACGTGGTCATGTATCCCTAAAAATGCCCTGTGCTCGACAAGATGCAGCGACACCCGGGTTTTACTGCAGGATGCAGGAAAGTGCTTGTAATAGAAAGGAGTGAAATGAAGGAAATCAGGTTTGGGCCAAGCATCCTGTTTCACTCCAATGAGAACACAATTAAGCTGAGCCACCCTGAGAAGTTTCCATTTAGTAAACGGCCACTCTAGTTACAAAGTCCCTTAGAACGTGGATGTTGAAACAATGCGATTAACACAGAATAAAAAAAAAAAAAAAGGAAAACCAACAAAACAAAACCACAAAAAACCCCCAAGCAAACAAACAAAAACTCCAACCAGCCGACAACACCAAAACCCACCAGGTGCAAACTGAATCCAATTTTATTTCTTATGACATGTGTTTTAATGGGATGAATTTCTATTCCTAGGAAGGGGCTCATCTTATTATTTCAATGGTCTCATTTTCTTGCAGTAATGGGAATGAACTGAGGTGTTACCATTAGACAATGTTGCAGCTGCACAGTGTGAACACAAAACTATGACCTCACGGTCCTGAGCTAGCCAGGACTTCTGTCCTTATACAAGCCATTGGCTTTCTCCTATCTCTGTTTCCCCACCTTCAGACTAATAAAAGTGCTTACTCCCAGAGTTTCTCGAAGGTGAAGTGTATACTCAACAGTAAAGGCAAGCTGTTAAGTATATATACACAGCATGAGTGTGCGAGCACACAGCACTGCCCACCTGGGTTTCCCACAGTCCCCACCTTTGCATGCAGAAGAAAACAGGTCCGGGTACACTAAGCAATGGCATCTTGGTTGTGTGCTCCTTGTTCTCCTCAGGAATTCTTGTACTGCAAAGACAGCCACTTACTTTTCAACACGATGGCACCTCCAATTCTAAATGAAAATGGGCAATAGCTTTTTAGATACACTACAAGAAGGTCTCTGAACTTCCAGAGGAGGTCGTTTTTATTTGAGTGAGAGCACAAAAATATTTTCTTTTTCATTAGGCAGAAGGATAACTGTGAAAGAAAAGCTTTCATGAACCACCATCTACCAAGTCAAGTTAATCGTGATGTACCTATGCACAGCTCCAATGAAGTCAGGTTCAGATGGTAGACAGGGAATGCCCAAAGTTTGTCATAGCACATTTCTTTCAGCAGAAAGCTGAAGCCTCTTCACAACCGAGCTCATGTCTCCAGGAAGTTCCTGGACCTCTTCTATTCCCTCTGCACAGCAGTATGGACTTGCTGAATTGTTGGATGAGATTATGATGATACCGCAGATGCAAATACCAATATACTGTATTGCCCTGGGGCTGGACAACTTCTTAGATAGGTAGAGCTGGGACACCTCTTCTTGTCTGCGTTTGGAAAGCTGAGGAGAAACAGAAAACATTTCTCCTCTATTGTGAATCTACCTGGCCTTCTTCTCATGGAAACTGAGGGAGGCATTTTCCTTTACATTTAAATTTTTTCTCCTCTTAGAAGATTAGTATCAGTCATCAAGATGGTAGTTTTATATATATATTTCTATATTCTTCTCTCAGTGTATAACCTCAAAAGTCTTTATTGATTTACAGACTTTTCAAGTGCTATTTGCACCATCCTGTGATACATGAGTATGTACAACACACATTTTTTCCCCCCGTTTAAACGTTCATATTTACAGGTAATTTTCCAGTATTCAGAAAATGTGGCTAAAGTAGAAGTGTGAAACAGTTGCAAGATGCTAGAAAGTGTCATGCCAGATTCTAGAAAAGCTTCCTGGAATCAACAGAGCTGGCCAGGAAATACCCCTGCCTGCAACCCACGGCTGGCTAGCTTTAAAACAAGGGGGGGGTTAAGAGGTTTCCTTTGAATGGTTTAATGTCACAGCAGATTGTGGTGCCTTACAGTAATCAATCCTTAAAGGTGATTAATTCTGAGGATGCACTGAAGAGTGTGCCGTTAAATAAAAAGAAAAGGGGATTTTACCCATTTATTATTTGCATAATGATTGAGGACTCCCCTCCATCGAGTGCTTGCTAATTTGCAAGACAAAAAAATGAATGCTCACTTTCAACATGCACCTAGTTAAGTCCTCCGGAAACCCATTGCCAAGACTTCTCTTTGCATGTTTGCATACAGCTGAACTTGTACCTTCAGAGCATTAAAGGGCTACTACTGAGAATTTCAGAGCAGCCTCTGAAATTTAGTGGGATTTGCACATGTGAGCCCCTAGTCTATTTTGAGAACTTGAGAGTAAGTGCAGATGCAAACAAAGATGCTAATATAAATTCTAACCCAAAGTTAAGGAACCAATATAAAATAATTAATCAGAAGTCATCAATCCAATACGTTCTACCTAGTGTTTACGTGTTAGCAAAAAGGAGAGCTGTGTGACTTCCTAAATAACTTAAACAGCACACACAAAAACTCATCCTATGCTAGTGTCATTCCTTGCCTGTGCTAAAAGAAACCCAATGGTGTAGGAAATGACCTTGATTCTAACAGCAGATCCCTGCTCAGTACTCTGTGGAAGATCAAAACAGCAAGGCATTTCTCTCAAGGAATTCCTTTTGGAACTCAAAGCTGGCACCTGACTCCAGAAAATCACTGAGATTAAATACCCAGCCCCACTTACATGTCAGGCACTATTCTGCTTATTCCCAGGACAAGCTGTTTCTGTATCCTGAGATGTTTTTAGCATGATCAGATTTCCTACGTTTCACACCACTGTGACTTTAAACTAGATTTTCCTGTGCTTGGAAGCTTGACTGTTTTGGCAGGCTTTACAAATAGAAGTGCAGCTTTTGACCTCCGGCCATTATCCGAGTCCACACCAGGCATTTATCAGCCTGAATGTACTGTTAGTTTTATGGACATTTCCGCTATCAGTTCATGACAGTTTCTAGTCTGCTCAGTTCTCCTTTCTGATCAGATGAGCACCTGTTATTCTCAGGACTGGGCAGCCCACATTAACAGCTGAGAAAGCAGCTCTGCAAATGCACAAGGCAGCCACCAACCTCCCCACTTACAATTGAAAGGGAGCAGGTACTGTCTATATAGGAAGGCTTCAGAGAAAACAGGGTTTATCTCATACCTGGTTAAAACAAGGCTGGCATTGCTTCCTTGCAGCAAACACCGTGGAGCAAACACCTCTGATGCTGAAGGTTCTGTAACAGTGTGTACAAAAATAAATATGTAGGTTAGTGCAGATCAGTGCACCTTTTACTAGATCTGGCTCTTGATCTGTCTGTAAAATCTGAGAAACCTGTGTATGACTGAGTGTTATGCTGCAAAAAGCTTGATTAGCATCTGCCCTGGTCCATCAAAGATGAACAGTTAACTTGCTTCTTCCCTCATCTAACCACAGATGTACTGATTTGGTGGCAAATACACAGATGTCAGTGCAACGCCTTCCCCATGTCACCATTAGTGTCTTAGAACAGCCTAGAGAACACACAGCACATGACATGCTCATGGTCCCAGATCTCCAAGGCTTAGGAAGTATTTTTCTATCATCCACTCTAGGTGAATGTAGCTCTGAGGAGAGGTCCCTGGACATTTGCAAGTGAAACATTTCAGTTGACTACATGGGATAATGTCTCTCTCTAGTGGCTAGGTACAGTCAGTAGAGCAGCCTGATTTACTTGCGGTTTTGATGACATTTTCTAGTTAAATAAGAACTGCCTTAGTAAAACTCTGTGTTAGATGTCCCAGGTTAAAGCACTTTATTGAGCACAACATTGACATGCAGTCCTGACTACACTAAATCCAATTAGCAAATGTTTGGGTTTGTTGGGTTTTTTTTCCAAGGATTGTTAGCTATTTAATTTTACAGAGAGAATATTGCTAAGAAAGAGATGAAAGTCAGTGAAAATACCCGAGGTTTGGGAATTTATTTCTGACTAAGTATATCTCAACCAACCTTGTTTTTGGCAATGGGAGTCTCAGGACACTTCTGAAATCCCAAGGATATATAACAATTAGACTGAGGGTGAGAGTAAGCTTTTCTCACAGCTCCTGATAGATTTCAACTTCTTGTTCTCCTAAAAGCCAACAGAATAATCAAGTGGGGGAAATTCTAATAAAAAGAGGTGGTATTCAAGCATTAAGAGGCTGCTACCTTGCTACAGGTTCTCTCTTGCTCTCCACTTGCTCACCATCCAGTTCAAGCAATTGGTGACCAAAGAATAGATTTTTCAAGGTAACTGGACACACAAAAATGGTAACACTTGTGCACCTAGAAAGGACTTCTGAAATTCTCTGTTGAGCATATTGAGAAAACCCCACCAAATGGCTGCCTTTTTGAAAACACTGCTGTGCATCCAGCTTTTTCAAAGGAATAACTGACCTTCACTGGCACTGATACACAGTGCTTATTTAGGAAAAATAAATTAGGGATTTCAATCCAGCCTTCTGATCCAACCACCACCAGGGTCATTGATGTTGATGGGGGTGGGAAGTTGTTCCAGCAAGACACCAAGAGAGGTCCACACAGCCACTGTCAGGGTTGCATAAGCAATTCCAAGATTTACATCTCCACCTCTGACCGTCTTGCAGTACGAGACAGGAAAGACTCCAGACTGCAGATTTCATGATAGTGCTTTTGAGCACACCTGTCCAGTTACACCAGCACAGAGTGTGAGTGAAATGGAATCCCTGCCACAGCATCATGCCCCAGACACAGCAAGGCAGCTATGGTGGGTCGTGAGCACCCAGGCTTTTGGACATGGTGAGGACTGTCCTTCATCACAGGTGTCCCCTCCTCAGGTGGGGAGGGCAGTGAGGTGGCAGCTGGGAACAAGCCAGTATTCCAGCTGTGCTGCTCCCAGTGCAGTGCAACTTTGCTGCAGTGAATGGGAGAGACAGGAACTGCAGGCGAGAGAGAAAAAAATACTGGCAAAGAGAGGGAAAATGTTCTAGTGCTGAGGAAAAACACCACTTCTGCATATGGCCAAGCCCAGAAGACGGGAAAATTGGGCATGGGAAACGGCAGGGAAAGCTATTCCATCAAATTATAAACAAGACTGTAATTGGGACTGGAGAAATAATATCTTCATGTTCTCCCAAGGCTGCAAACAAACCAGTGGCAGAAAAACAAGAGCTAAGATCTCTTTCTGGTTTTCCAGTCCCATTCTGCATTTTCTGGACCATGCTGATTTTTATTTAAGGCAAAACAAACAAAACAAACAAACAAAAACACAACACAAAACAAAAACCCCAAACCAAAACCTCAAAGCAAAAAAAGACTTCCAAATCCAAAATGAGCTGCAGGCTTCATATTTGAAAATTAACACATCTTGCACACATCTTGCCACAACTCATAGGCTCTGGCGCTGCATTGATCTGGGGCAAACAAAGGTTTTACCTCATTCTCAGACCAATGAAATGGCAGAATTGGAACTTCTGCAGCTGTCTGAAGCCTCCAGCCTATGCCACAGCGTTCTCCCATGCAGGGCGTTTGCTGCCCCAGCACCAGGTGATAAAGGCAGCCCTGCCACTGGAGAAGAACTGGGCTGACTTCTCCTGGAGGGGGACAGCAGATGCACCTAGAGGCCAGGCGGACACTCCTGGCTGCCGCTAACAGGGTCCCATCCTGCTCCCCGCGGGTCAAACCCCGCTGCAGCTAATTGCACATTCCAGCAGGGAATAAGGCCTGTCAATAGCAGCTGTACATGAATATTGATAATAGATGCCAAACACTCTCCTTTCCATCTCCCCTCCCAGGAGAGGTGAAGTGCTTTCTCAGCAAGGGTGGGCCAGTGCTTCCAGTGAGGCAGGAAGGGGGAAGTTGTCTCCCGTTGCTGCTGCCTTAGGGCTCACTACTGCTTAGACGAAAATGTGTGGTGAAGCTGCCATTTACTTCGGAGAAGGAAGGATCAGACTCTCATTTCCCTGCCAGACAACACACCCTCATAATTATGTATTCACACCATATTTTGATAATGGTTCCTTACAGACTAATTAATATGAATGTTTAAGAAGTCTAGTTTTAATATGTTAGTACTGAAGGAGAGATTGCAGTCCTTGGGGAGATTATACACATTTCCCACTGATGAGTACCTTAAATCTTAATGCGTATGGAGAGAGAGGAGAACAAGAATCTACAGAGTACGATACAGACACTTCTTTTACAGGATAGATTTTATACAATTAAAAATCAGTTTTCCTGGGAGCAGTGGTGAAGATTATTTTTAGTTCCTAATAGATGTGTCTCTGTTTGAGGCCTAATAACATGCAAACTCTGAAGCTTTTCATGCCTTCTAGAGATGTAGATTCTCTGGTGACTAATGGAGTGAGCTGCTTTTGTGGCATCTTTCTCACCACAGCACTAACAGAGATGTTTTCTTCTATCCAGCCAGCTATTTTCCTGAAGATTGCAGGAACTTCGTAACTTTGAAATGACTATCTTTCTACCAATGCTTCCTGATGGGCACAAAAGTTCCTGAGGAAGGAAAGAAGGATGGACAAATAGAGAACATCGCCATCTAAACCTATTCCCTTGGGAAAGCAGCTTAAAAAACAGTTGTCAATTTAAACTATCCCCTTTCCTAAAAAAACAGCAACCATCCAAACAACAACAAAGCACACAAAAAACCCCACCAACCCAACCAAAAAGCAGCAAAGCAAGAGCATGGGAAATGGAAATCAGTGCTAGTGATCTGACTCACAGGGGTCTCATCATTGACAGGAACTGACTCATTGCATTTATTAGAAATCATTTGTTAGATATTGCCATGATGCTATTTTATCTGCCCTTTGTGGCTTGGGAACAGAGATAAGACGGCCAGAAGTAGCTTACTCCAAGCAATAGCCCATGGTGGTGGCATGCTTGGCTGGTCCCTTCCAACATGATGTAGTTCCAGTGAAGAACAGTGTAAGGATGCAAGGCTTTCTGCATGCCCTGATCTGAACACGTATTACCATGAGAACTGAGGCTTATGGAAATTTCAGGAGGTTACCACTAGTACTTACATTGCTAGTCTGCAATTTAGGTGTAAGGCATCTGTGAGAGTGAGGTGCCACCAGATGATGTGCACCCTGGCCATGACACTCCACCACCTCCTCTCTCCTGCAGGGCAGCCTCTGCCAGTCAGGCTGGTTAGCTGGCCACAGCACGAGGATACTGGTGCAAAAAAACCCTATAAAAAGATGGAATGTGGAGGCGAGGACAGAATTGCTTTGGATCCCCCTTATTCTTAGTGCAGAAGTAGAACTCAAGTCACAGTTAGTCATTTTTTTCTAGTCCATTTTACCATCTGCTATTCTGTCCTTTGCAACAGCTGACAACAGTGCGAGGACATGAGAGCTTCCATGTGATGGTTGTTTAAAAACAAACACGCACTGTACTCTGTAACCAAATATTTGTATTACTGAAGAAGTCAGAAGCCTCAGCCATGGCTGAGAATCCATTGTCTGAGGTGCTACAAGAGAAGAACAAAAGGCTGGTGTCTGATTAATAATGAAACAAAGAGACTAAATATAACTCCAAAGACAGAAGATAAGGGAGTAAAAGAACACAATCAGACAACATGTTTAACTTTACAAGAGTAGCAGAAGTCATCTAAGCACAGTCAAATCTTTTTATACGCATCACCACAAAGAATGGTTTTAATCTGGAGCTGTAAAAAGATAAAAGAAATAATTGTAAGCCTATTTAAAGGATGTTCCCTGGTAGGACTGCAGGAGGAACATGGGAAAAGACAAGGTAAAGATGGCAGCATCATGGGCTGACCAGAGTAGAATGTCCACCTCACTGGTTGAAGTTGGCTGAGAGCTACACTGAAACCAATGGAAATCTTCACACGCCTCCCTTTCTCGGTAGCCTGTGGAGTCATCCAATGCCAAGAAAGTGCAAGTTCTTCTCTTGCATTCAGCTCATCTAGTAGGTAGTGGGCACCTAGAGAAGGGGGAAGTGTCAAGTGAGAGTGGAGCGCTAACTGCTTTTCCCACCTCTCTAAGTAATCCTGGCAGATCAAAGCTGAAGTCCAAGAGAGGGCAGATTGAAGAAATTTAAACTCCTTTGCTACTTATCCTCCGACAGCTGAGATCTGGGTGGCTGGCAGAGAATTCCCCATGAACACCACTTCTTTTGAAATGTGTGCCCCCAGTTAATCTGAAGGAGTCCAGATCTGAGGACATTCTTAAAAGGTCCATCTTTTGAAGGGATATCTTTAGAAACGCAATGATGCTGGCAAAGTGAAAGCTAATATAGGAATAAACCTTCTTTCAGCCCTTTGCTGAATTATAGAAGAACAATCTTCCACCTCACACATGAAATGTTGTACAATTTCTAGCTCTAGAGCCAATTTCCCACATGCTTTAGGCAAAACACAATTTTTGTTCATATGTTCCATTATATATATAAAATGATGAAACCTTTAGTATTTATAGATGTCATTTTTGAGATAGGCACTTTATTCAGTTGGTGCATTTCACATACATGTTCATACACATTCCTCTCACCCATTGTCTTAGCTATGTAGCCCATAATTTCATAAGGCTGAAATTCATAAAGGTGCCCTCACCATAAGGGTTTTTTAATTTAGTCTGCTCTGGAATTGCCTTTAAAAACGGCAGCAGCTGCTCCTGTCTCTGTTCTGTGACATGCCTCAAATCCCACCCTATCTATAGCTGTAAAATGAAGCATTTAATCTTGACAAACTGTGTGCTGAAGAAGAGGTATCTGTGACTAATTTTGCTTTTCCCCAAACCAATGTCCAACCCCACAAAACTGTCCTACTTACCCCTAAGCCCATAGCTCTGCAGTCAGGACTAATTAATGTATCTATAAGGAGGTCCTAGCTGGCAAACAGCAGAATCTGGAGCTGCTGTGCCTGCTGCGTGGCACAGTGTACAACAGACAGGTTATGCATTTTATCTCATCCAAAAACCTGCCTGCCTTCAGATGGGTAACTGTGCAAATGAGCAAGTGCCAGACCCCAAGTCTGTGTACACAGAAAGGGTAGGGATTCTGCCTTTTTACATTTATTCTTGTAGATTTTATGTGTCGCCAGGAGCAATAAACATGTATGAGGTATCCGTTTGGGGGGTTGGTAAGTTAAAGAAAATCAGTCCTATAAATGAAGCTCATTTTTTTCATAAGGTCTAAGATTTTCAGGTGCATTTTAGTAGCATAGCTAAAGGTGCCACAAACAAGATTATTTGGAAAACTGACATGGGTGACTGAGGAGGAAGAAACTGCCCAAAGCCTTCGAGTAGAGGCTGCAGTTCACCCTAATAGAGCATTCATTTCAGAGACCTTCTTAAGGGTCCATTCCTAGGGAATCATTTTGCCACCGCATAGTCAGCAGTATGTAAAGTGACATTTTTTCACTCTCCTCATTCTACTTCATTATAAAATTAAAGGGACTGATTAGAAGAAAAATCACAACATCAGAGAGAAGTTTTAGTGCCTCAGGAAAGATAAAGAGGAGGTTGCTCAAGACTGTCACTGTCTGGCACCAGAGGCTGTCAGCTCCTCTTCATGAAGGTGGTAGGGTGGCCACACAACATGGCTCTGACCTTCCAATGAAAGCTAGCACACCTCTCATCTCACACCTCCTTCAGTAAAATATGACCTAAAGTGAATAGAGCCTGATGGCCAGAAAAGGAGATGCTTCTAGCGGAGTACTCCTAGAGATAAATAAAATAACCTTCACTATAGTATCTTCCCTCATATCTTCTTGAAATTAAGGCCTAGATGGATCTCCTAGTATTTCGGAATTATTTTGTTTGGTTGGTTTTTTTTTAATACCCAAATACTGATAGGACTACGTATTTCAGCAGTGTAATAACTGAGACATCAGGAAGTTCCTACTGTGTGCCAGTACCTGTCTGACTCCAAGGTGACTGGTGGACATCACTTTTCACAGTAAATGATGTCTAAATAGAATTACAGAATACCAGGTTCAAGGATCATCTGTTTCAAACTTCCTCATCAAAATTTGGACAAGATTGTCCAGCACTCCGTCCAGCTGAATCTTAAAAATGTCCAATGTTAGGGAAGAAATGGAATATATTCTGAGAGCAAAAGAGTTAAAGCAGTAAGCAAGACAAAGGTTTCTTTCATTTGGGTTAGTCACCTAGACTAGGTAAGAAAGCCTGGTTCATCAAAAGCACTTAGACAATAACTTACACCAACTGGAATGAAAACCTAATGGTGAGATTAAGTGAACAAAATGTACCTGTCCAATGGTTCCCTTCTGGGCAACGTGAACAGAAGCTAAAGGTTTCATTCTGGATCTCGAGATGTATCACTAATACTTCTACAAAGACAAGAAGTCCCAGGATTGAAGAAAACCTCCTTTTCACATCTATGGACAGACACATATTTATCTTTTTAGTATATGTGTGCTTCATCATTGCTTGAAAATGTAGTTTTCCTTTTTTTTTTTTTTTTTTTTTTGTGGTAAGCTGACAAATGTCACAGGCCATTGCATCAAAAAATGTTTTGAGGGTGTTTGGGGTTTTTTTCCCTTTGTTATAGAATTACTAATGTAGTGAACTCTGAGAAAAGGTAAGTGAAGTAACAAGCAAAAAAAATCTCAGTCTTTTAAACCAACAAAACAGTTTATAGTAATGCTATCTCCAAATAAAACTTCTGCTCTCTTTTTGTAATTTACTGTCACCCATCCCATGATCACTATCTTGAGGGCTGTTAGGCTGGCACCTCAAGAAATTATAAAACACTAAAAAAGGGAAAAAATACCCACCAAAATTAAAGACTGTAACAGAGAAAAGAGTAATTTTTCTTTTAAGGAACAAGGTGGAGTAAACCTGGTATTTGCTTTATACTCAGCTTCTATCTATTTTATGTGCCAATGGATGTGTCTCTAAGAGTCAGCTATAACCATCATACTTGTGTATCAAGTAACAAACACTGAGAAATGAACAACACCAAAGTGTCACACAAAAGAATTCATTTTTATCTACATATATGCTGAGAGCTGGACAATCTTTTAGTAAATGCTGAAGTAAATACCTTAAAAGCTTTAATCCCAAATTGTATTTTTCTTCTAATGTCCTTTTTCTTCTAGAGGGCAGTCTTATTTAAAGCACTCTCACTTCAGAGGTGAAAATAATTTCATGATGAAATATTTAGATAAAATTCGAGGAGAGCGAATATGTTACATCCCTTGCAAAGCCTAGATTTTCATTTTAGTTGCATTTGTACTCACATTTTTGCTATCTCTATATTCATCTTACTTGCTAGACCTTCCCTATCATATCTTAAACAATATGTCCTCACAGTCCCACAAAATTAATAGATATATATCCTCCTGATGTTAAAGATATAGGAAATAAGATGTGCAAAATTGAAGGCCATACATGTGGTGAATACATGCATGCATTAGATACTCTCACTGAAGTGAGTTGGGTCATCCAGCCAGGATGTGCAGGAAGAAACTTGTATGAGGACACAGCTAAATATAGTGATAATATGGGGAACAGAAATCTTTTTTTTCCCCTACTTTAATCACCCATGACATTTTCTAAAACACAACTTTGTTCTCTCAGTGCAAATAATGACACAGTCATTTTTCAGGTATGCTGCATAATGTGCCCACGTCCTTGAAATACTGGAGGTGGTGCCTTAGCATCCAACACCTCTCCTAGGACAGGGAATACTGATGAGTAAGTTCAAGAACAGATGCACTACTCTGTTCAAGTTTGCAGAATCTCTGTTTACTGCTGAATTTTATTCTTCCAAATGACTTAAATCAAATTAAATTGAAAAAAAAAAAACCAAAACCAACCCTTTTCCTGTTAATAAGCAATGAGGTAGTAAATTGCAAGTCTGAACTTGGAAAAAAATATTTATCCATAGAAAAGCAGGTTTCAGATACAAATGTACAAAATATTGCATTATAGGAGATGAATTCAACACTTGGGTTTTTTTGGTCTGAATTACCACTCTATCTTGGCTGCAAAGACACCACACTGTCACAAATGCATTCCCCTTGAGAGATCCATGGTTAACTCTCTGGATACACAAATCAGTTTATTCCTTTTTACACCTCTAAAAGTGTTAAATCTTTGGATTCAGTGTAATTGTCAGCCTTTAGATGGTTCTTTTAAGCTCTTGTCATGGATTGAATTGCTTGGAAGAAATGTGACCTGGTTCTCTGGTTCGGGCTGAAGTAGACTCCCATGAGTACTCTGCCAGCTCTTTTTGCAAGCTCCAGTTTTGAGAGCTGTTGACAAACACTAGACAATATTCTGTCCTGCAATAATCCCATGAATTCCTGTTCTTCTGCTAAGTGTGCAGTGCTTTGAAGAAAAACAATTGCATCCTGGAGGACAGAGGGACAGTTCTAGCATGCAACACTGACCTTCACATCACAGAGTACTTACCAGGTCACTTGTGTGTATCTTTTACAGGCTGCTAGTGCCTTTCATGTTATTTTTCCACTGACCATGCCCGTAGAGACTAAATGTCATGCAACCTTTGTACCAAATCTTATGCATTTTAAAATAAGCATACCAGCAGTCCACAGATACGTTAGTGGAATTTCTTCATTCATTGTGTCTGAGACCCAGCAAGATAAGACAACATGGTAAAATTCAGCTGGTTGTTATGCACCCTTTGAATCAGTGTCACTAGGGATTAACACATCCTTGCAAACCCGCTGGGGATCCCTATGTGGTGAAGACATTTACATGGTGGTTTTGTGTATCATAGTGTAGTCTCTTTTGCTCTATGCACCATCAAAAGGCCTTTTCCCATTACAGAAATTATTTGCTAGCCATACCATGCTGCACCCGTGCATTCATGCACACACAAAGGCTTTGCAGAGGTTTTGGCCTTAAACAGAACAGATTTATCTCCCTGTGGGGTTAGAGTCCCAGAGAAAAAGGCCTGGAGTGATGCATATGAACAAACTAGAAGCAAGATCTAAGTTGTCAACTTAGCTAAGAGAGGATCAACTATGCCTAGAAGATGAATAAGCTTGATTTTCTTCTAATACCTTCACTACTCAGAAGAGTTGTATCTCTTTGGCTGCTCTCCCATGGGCACACGCTGGCAGATGTGTGTTTCTGTACTGCTGGTGTTGAGGGAAGCTAGAGAGTGCAAGAGTCACTTTTTTCTTTGGAAGAAAAAAACACCACAAAAAGCAAATGAGACATGGAGTGAAGCAGCAGAAAGCGTAGGGACCACTACCACCATCAACTCCCTAGGCACGGAAATGCAGGAACAGCAAGTGAACCATATGGCTTAAGGGTTTCCCCGAGGAGCGATACAGCAATGAGGGGTACCCCAAGGAGATCAAGAACAAGAACGTTTTCCTCACGTCAGTACAAGTTGTGACACAACAGAGAGAACTATCCTTCTGTTTTCCTCAGTCTCCTGCTCATTCAGGCTGTTAATATAGATGCAAACAGTGCTTTTCAGCTGCAGCCACACTGGGGTTTGGGAGATCTGCGGGCACCACTTGCAGCACGCCAGGCACTCCCGTGCCAGCCTGGCGGCTGAGGGGCACACGCAGCCGAGCAGAGGCCGCTGCTGCTGCTGCACAAGTGGTTGAGCCCTTCTACTGTTGCACGCCAGCAGGGTTTACACCTGCCTCTGCTGCTTCAGTGCACGAGCTTTCTTGTTTCCTTGCCCAAAGGCAGAGCTGGGTTCAGTCATTTTTTATTTTCTAGTATCAGATCTTGCAGGTGCATCTGGACACAACCACTAATAAATTCAGATGTGGTGTGCTGGGAAAAGTGCCATCTTCCAATTGCATTTGCATGGCATCTAGAGGGACAAGTCTTAATCCCTGGCAAAGGCTCCAGGAAGCATCACAAAGTAAGCTACTGGAAGAAGAGTGTCTTTAAAAAGAAATACGTGGTGTCTGCACTGCACTCGCTCTTTCCATTTGGAAAGATAACAGGTGTGAGTGGCGAGTGTAAAATTTCCCCTGCTTCATTCCATAGAGCAAGAGAAGCCCTCAAGTTTAATTCAGTGTTGCTTTATATTCTCAACACGTTTATTCTCCATGTTACTACTTTCTCCCAAGGGGCACAAAACTAGAAATATGAACATTTTCCTAACATATCCTCTGGTTTTAATACTCGTCAGCTGAAGCATGGAACATGTCTACTAATATCTTACATAATTATTTTACTTATGCAGTTAATTCCATGACACTAATGCTGCCAAATAGAGACAGATGTTGTCAAAGACCAAAAGAAACCCAAATAATACAGTGATATTCAAGTTGTATAGTATGATGTCACTCTGAGTAAACTTGCCTTTTCTGTGTAACCTTTCTGTATAACTGCTTCTGTCATCTTCTTGGAGAAATGAAAGCTTTTTAAAGGAGGTTAACAGTGGAATCTAAAAACACATTTCTACCAATTTTGGAGCGTTCTCTTAGCTGGAGGACTAGCCTTTATCTTGCTACCAGAAGCTGCAATCCCTGTTCTCCCAATTTAAGGAGATTACCATTTTGAGCAGTCATGTACCACTTTTCTAGACACTGAGCTGCCAGGATTGCTGGGCAATTAGCTGTCCTACACAATGAATGTGCATGTCCAGTGGCCAAAGCATGACTGACTTACTGCACGCTGGATGCACAGTTTGTGAAATGGAATTGTTTGTGCTCACTGATTAGGAATAGAAACCCATCATTATGGACAAGTCATATGTGGGTTTAAGGCAGGAAATTTAAAAGAAAAAAGTGATCAACCGAACTCAGCCAGTATCCACGAGTATTTTTGCAGACCCACAATACACAGCTCTTAGACAACTCTAGAAACATTCAGATCCCTGTCTGGATGTATCTGAGGACAATAAATTGTTGTTGGTAAGCCTTTTTGTGCCTTTTCTCTTTGATCCTCACTCAATTTTCCTGTTTATATCCTTTCCTCTTTCTTCTTTGTTTATCTTCAAAGTCAATTTACTGGAAAAAAAATATGCTGCTTATAGTTTGCCATAAGAATAATTATTTTCACCTTCTTGCTTCCATAAACATGGTACCTATCCATACTGTCCTCACATGCTTCACAGCCCAGTAGGAGGGTAAAATGAATTGACAACTTCATCATGAGACACATTATCAAGACTGCAAACAGCAGGTCAAAGGAAGTGGTTATTCCCTTCTGCTTGGTATTTGTGAGACAGCTGGACTGTGGTGTCTAGTTTTGGATACCAACAAACTGGAGGGAGTTAGCAGAGGGCCACCACAACAGTTGAGGGCTGAAGCACTTACCATGTGAGGACCTGAGGGGTTGGTTCTGCCTGGGGAACACATGGCTTTGGGGGTCCTAATAGCAACCTGTCCTGTCCTTTAGTGAGATTGCAAAGAAGACAGAACCAGACTTGTCCAAGAGATGCACAGAAAAAGGACTAGAAGCAATGGATTCTGAATGAAACAAGATTCAGCAAAGGAAGCTCTGACTGGGATACATGAAAATGAAAAATCTCCCATCTGAAGGTGGTGCAGTACTGGAAAAACTGCAGAGGAGCTGAAGAAGCTCCATCCTTGGAGCTTTCAAAACCTAAATACGGCCCTGAAATCCCAATCAAGCTGGCCTTGCTTTGAGCAGAAGCTTAGACTAAATGACCTCCAGAGGTTCTTATTACCTGAATTATTCACATTTTCTGACTGACATAATCTGCCCAAAGAAAATCTGTCCCAATTTTCACTTCACCAGCCTACAATAGTTGCTACATCCCAGACACTGCTTTTTTCTGTCTTACTAGTACATGGCATATGTGTGACATCAAATGAACTGTGACATCTCCAGAAATTGTAAGGTACTTGTCACAGCATTATTAACACTATTTCAGAGCCACTGCATCGACGTGCATTGAAACATAACTCCCACGCTCCTCTAAATTGATTTTAATGTTTGTTCAGAATAAAATTACTGGGTAAGATGGAAGGGAGGAATAAGAGAGTGGAGATTCTCTTTCCAGGTGATTGCAGCTGAAGATGTGCCTGCTTTAAATAACCTCAGAAGGGGTAGTCAAAGTGTATAAGTGCAAGGGGTGGTCAGCTGGAGTGACCAGCTGTTCTAACCTGAATCAAACTAAAAGAGAGCACAAATAGCCTTTGGATTTCTGGCACTTGAAGAGATATCCTTCATTTTCTCATGTAAGTTAAATTCCTTTATGGATATAGGGGAAAAGGCCAGTTGTGATTGAACCAAGTTGGCTTTACCTTTAGAAATAGAGTCAGATGAAGAGAAAGGATGACATTTGTTTGATGAAAAAAATCTACCATATCTGTTATTCACTAACAGCAGGTGTCTTGATGCTAGCTTTTAAAACAGAAATCCTATTGTTTTTTCCACTTTCTTTAATGATGACATTTTGCTTCTAAGGTTCAGTGTTTACTCCCAGGTCATGAAAGTTCAGTACCTCCCCAGAATTTCATACTGTGTCTTTTCTTGTGGGTTCTAATGGTGAGAAGGCAGTATTTTACTGCAAACGGAAGAAAAAGCCAGAGACTTAGTATGCACAAATTAGAACAAATAAAACTTCCTTAAACGTAGCAGCCTTGGTTTTGAGTTTGTGTAGCTTTGATTCTGAGCCTGATGGACTATAAATTATGTCCACCCTTATTCAAACCAGGCAACTTTACCTGCTGTGATATGGGACATGCCATATTGATCATAACAGACCTTTCCACTCAAGGAGGGAGAGTTGGGTGTGTTTTTACAGTCTTATTTTACATATTGAAATACTTTTCTACCTCGACTGAGTTGCAGCATTTGTGCCTCACAGTACCTAGGTGTGGCACAGGATAACCCTGGAGGCTTGCTGCTCACCAGGTAATCTACAGAAATGCTTCCTCTGTATTCCTCTTACCCCAGGATGCTTTGCAACCCTGACAGCTGCTTCTGCTTTGGCTGGAGTGTGGCAGGGATGTGACACACTCTGGTTCGGCTGGTACTACAAATAGCAGATTCCTGACAGGAAAATTGAGTTACATTATCTGTAATTACAGTCTCTGGAATTCCATGCCAGGCAAATGAGCTCTCAATGAGAGCGGCTGCTGTTGCATATGAGGGATCCATTTCCCAGTCACCCAAACAGGAGTCAGACACCACACGGTGTCTCGGCAGTGCTGGTAAACAAGCAAATACCTAACTTGACTCAAGGACAGCAAGGCAGTCTCTTTCTCATGGCTTTCCTTTGTTTCCTACCTGGGAATTTACTGAAGACATTTCCCTTATGGTGCATCGTTTCTGTATCTACACAAAAGGCTTTGCATAAACATCCATCACCGGGCTGGTTCCTGCATTTGGTTAGAAATGTCTCAGGCTTCATATCTTTAAGTATGTTGATGCATCCTACAAAGTCCCATTTTGCTATGCATTCTCCACTACCAAATTATCCTGCACGTATTTTAATCCTTCATTCATTTGTAGATACCCTGATTTATGTCTTTAAAGTCCAGGGATTCCCCATACTGGTCTAAATCTCCCACAAAGAAAACCTAATTTGTTGATCTACTAAGGATCCTGGAAGAACATGGCTCAGCAAATGCCAACAATTTCAAGCAAAGGCTGGCCAAGTCACTGTCTTACTCTGCAGGTACTACAAACAATGACAACTTCTTGATTTTGGTTATTCAGAAATTTCAATACAAAGAGGCTGATGATACACAAAGTTTGAAATCTTGACGACTTGCATTTGGTACCATCCAAGAAGTCAAAATCCACACCTGGAAAAATGTTATATAGGTTTTTATTTCCAGCATAACTTTAGTGCCTTTTAGAAAAGATTAATTAATTAACAAAGTTAACTGCTCTCAGAGGATTGCTTTGTTGTAACGCTACTGTTGATAGGATCATAATGAAAGTTTACTGCTCTTTTATTGATATGGTAAAATAGGTTGTTCCTTTGGATTTCAGATACCAAATACCACCTACAGTTATTGGCCTGTGAAGAAGACATGAGACTTCAAAGTGAGAAATTCTACTGAAGCCAATGCCTAAATATGTTGCAAAATCCACTCATGGCAGAAAGGGTTTGTTAAGCCTGTGATGAAGGAACAGTAAATACGGGTTTAAAAGCAGCAAATACAAAATGGTTTGAACATTCCCAGGATCTGGACAGTACACATGTGAGGTATTTTAATATAAAAGTGCCAGCAAATGGGATTAGGAGCTAGGGTTTGGTTTTGGTTTGGTTTGGTTTTGATTTGGTTTTGGGTTTCTTTAAGGGCACTTAAGTAATTACAAAACATATCTATTGATTACAATTACCGGACAACTATCTTGCTGTCACTTCCCCTTCTCCCTTGCTTTATTTTTGGTATACTTATATTTAAGTCTCCCAGGCATAAAATATCTTCAGCACAGTTATCTTAACTACCATGAGCTTGACAGAATCAGGGAACAAACTGAGGACCTTCAGAATTAAAACCAAGTGCTTTTACAACTTAATGAAGAGTCCTGTCTCCTTAGCTAGGGCTGCAGCAACTTATTAGATCAGTACATATGGTACCCCGAGTCTGATTACATGAGGCTGTCATGGTGAACAACACTGTCATCTTCAAGAAATACTCTTCACATAGACATTTTACAGCAACATTCATGCATAACTCCTTCAGCATTTCATATCAGAGAATTTTTTGCTCCTGAAGAATGTAAGGGTAATAAATACAACTGTCTTAGTATAGATAGGAGTTTAGAAGATCAGGAAAAAAAATGTTTCCTTTAAATTAGTTTTACCTGCCAGGAATCTTTAGTGACTAAATGAAAAGAAACCTTGATTCAGTAATCCTTTCTCCCCCACACTCCACCCTGCTGCATTTTAAAGGAACAGTTTGGTTTGTTTGTTGGTTTGTTTTTCCAAAAGATCAGTCTGTAAAACAGAGTACTAATAATTAAAACCTTTGAGGAGCAGGGGATTGATATTTACAGCTAGTTCATCTCACTGATTTAAACCACAGTCTATCATTACCTGGTCTATGGGGAGGGACTGCTTTATACATAACCTCTTTGTGAGTCCCTTTTCCAGGTCCCTCCTTAAAAGGAAATTTACTGTTGTCTGATGGTTGTATTGGTGTCACTTCAGATTTCATCTCCAATTTGTGTTTTCTAGACTACCTGAACCAAAAAACATATATCACAATCTGGTTCTTTGTTCCTTTCCTAAGGACAGGAGAGTGAAACTGGCACTGGCAGTATGCATTGCACTGCTCACCACTTGGCTTGTTTCAAGTCCTACTTTGATAAATAGTAGGGGAACTGTGCAGTTCTATTTGACATTATCTTTAAGGTTTTATCAAACTAGAGATGCAGCTATTTCCTGACTACAGAAAGTGTGAGCCAGGTTGTAGATACAGAGAATGTGAGTGTAGAAAAAAACCCAGTTATGACTGAAGCTTACTTTTTCTGTTGTTCTTTCAACAAAGTTCTTTCAGCACTGACAACAAAATGCTTAGAGCTTTGGGAGGTGTGTGGTTTGTGAATTTCTTTATGTATTCAGCACTGTTTCCATGAACATATTTAAGAGCACATTAGCCTAAATTATTTTGAAGATGTATTTCAAGAAATTTTCTTAATTCAACTGGTTTTATTATTCAGTTATGATGCACTGAAGTAATTGAATATCAGCTTACTCAGAGTCTGACACTTTACATATGTCTGTGGAATGTAGCTTATATTTGCCTTCAGAAGAATCTAGTTATATTCTATCAGTAATTTTTTACAGAATAAAATGAAGGAGCGTGTCCTGACAACAGAGTTCATGACTTTACTAGTATCTCCTTGCCAATTGCAATTAATTTCCCACAGCATAATTAATTTGTTAAAATTTGCTGGGTTTTGTGCTGTACAAAGACTTGGGTTCCATATCACTAGTCAATGAGTGCTCAACAGTGAAGAAAAGCAAATCCTGGGCTCTGATCAACTACTTAATAACAAGGTGTATAACTCTCATTTGTTGAAAATGTCAAGAAAAATGAAGGGTCTGTATCAGAGTGTCTCCCTGCACAGTATTTGTTTTATTCTTCTAGCAAGTACATTAAAAATACCAAACTAACTAGCCACCAAAAAACCCAAACATCCAAGACTACCTTAAATCTGACAATTTCTACTTCTGAAAAAGATTGCATTAGATGCATGTGAGTACTTCATTCTACTTCCACCTACAAATGTCTTAGAACAAAGTATAAAACAGATGTAACAGGTGAGTCTGTAAATGATCCAAGGCTGAAGAGTAGTTTGTTGTTTTTTTCGCCAACTGCAATGGGCTGATGTCAAGAAGGGAAGAAGAAGGCCTATTGTGACCAGGTCTAAGTTGTGAGAAATAAATACTCCAACTCACTTCAGAGAGGCAATTAGATACCCTTCTAGTAAAGAAAACCATAAGGGAGCAATTAGACTTTGCAGCTTGTGGAACAAGGTTAATAGCAAAGTTCATAGAAGAACTTCAGAAGAACATCAACCTCATCTCACAGAAATATTTGTATCATCTATTCAGTAATACTTCATGGACTATCCAAAATACTGAAAAAAAAAAACCTGGTTAGAAAAGCATGCAAATCTCTTAGCTGGGATTTAAAAGAAAAAGGAAAGCAAGTGGGAAAGGACAACACAACATACGGCTAAACTGTTACCACAAGTCAAGACACTGCCTGGAATTGGCAGCTGCACTGGACTGCATGTTTGCCAAAGCCAGCAAACCATGCAGGACACAAAGGTGACAAACACAAGTCCACTAGCTCTTAGGAATTCTTTATATAAGCAATAGTTAAAACATCAATGTACCCTTTGCTTAAATGCCATCCTACAAGTAAATAGGGTGCTCGGTCATTTTACCCTGTGACCACAGGAACACAAGCCACTTACACACCATGGTCTGGAAAAGCCAATTGACAGGGAAGTCGTGGTACAGCTCGAAGCTTGCAGGTACAACCTTATCCCCATGAATTTTATGAGTGAATAGGCTGGAAGAGAAAAAGTTTGCAACTCCTGAGGGGGGAGGTGTTAAAACCAAACACATGAAGCATTCAACAAGGTGCACTTGATAGAGGAACCTAAAATTAAGAAATAGATGCTAAAGTCAAACTTCTAAGGTGACTTCTTGGAAGAAGAACCATCCTGCAGCTGATACATCAAATAGGAAGAACTGAGGAGGTGAATTCCCTGAAGATCACAGTGAGGAAAAAATTAAGCCTTTCATAAATGTATAGGCCCCAAAATGATTATATAAATATCTTTTAAAAAAGGAACACTTTCTACTACCTTCAAGGGGAAAAGTTTCTGAACAGCTGTCCAGTGCCAAATATTTTCCTATGCTGAAAATGTCAGCAAGGTTCTGGCAGGTGCTTTGGAAAAACAGAGCCCACCTTTATGCACATTCAGCATCCCCTTTTGGAGAGTCCATTTCCACAGGCTGCACTTGGGTTGTGTTTGGCACCTGAGGTGTTTCACAGGAAATGACAACAACTTTTTGATGGTATAGGGGGTACTATGGTCTAAATAAATGTTTTGGAATGATGGGGATGGGGGAGGGAGAGGTGGCTGTGGTAGAAGAGTCTCTATGCAGGTTCAGAAAGAGCCACAGGCCTGCTGGACTAACCCAAAAGAAAGAAAAACAAAATCCATGTAAAAGATTAGCAGATGGGGGATAAATATTAGACGTGCAGGAGTCCTAAGCCCTTTTCAACGTGCCTACCCCAAATATAAAAGGCAGTGAAACAATGACACATCATAGTGAGACAGCCCAGAAAATCTGTGTCTTCTGCAGTTTTGCAAATGCTTTAAAGGTCCCAGCCCTAAACCTGTGTGACACTAAGTGTAAGAGAAAAAAAGGGAGGGGAAGTAGGCAACTCATTAAGATACTTTACTCACAGGGCAGGTGTCCCAGAAAGAATGGAAAGAGAAGTCTTCATTTTCTATTGCTACCTAGACAGGAATTGCTCCATAATCAGTTATGACTCCTTCGCCCCATCCTAATGTTAAATTGTTACCATAGTATGTATATGTAGCCTGTATAGAACTATAAATTCTGCTGCTATAAATTCAATTAATTTACTCCTGGAGAAGAAACGGACTGGCAAATTCCAACCTACTACACTGGCATTTCACAAATGAGCAAGTGTGTTCAGGTGTTTTCTGGAACATTTACAAAGTGGGTAAAACTGCTACAATGCATAGAAAGTGGAGACATTAGACATGTTAAAAAGAACTCTGTGCATGGCCAAGTCTAGGAAAAATTTTGTCTTTGTTAAAGTAAATATTTGATTTTAAGCATGAGATGGATGTTGAAAAGAAGCAAATACACCTGGTCCCCTGAGAAAGTAGGACTGTGTGTCTGTCTGAAGAAAAGGGAGGACAACCAAAGGCTAGAGCAGGACAGATGCCTAGCAGCTGGATGGCACCAAAAGTTTCGTTACATCTCTGCTCTTCAAAAAAGGCCTCTTGGGTGCAGGGTCTTCTGGAGATTCCAGGACTACAAGGGCAAGTCTGAAAATCTTGACATTTATAAGGATCATTGTGAATTAGTAGTCTTGGGTTGAAAAATTAGATTCTCAATAAACCACGGGCAAGAACACTGAACACAAAGAAAAGGAGAGATTGAATGCAGCAAAACAGCACAAAAGCAGTTTGGCTCTTCAGTGTTTCCTGGACAGACTAATAAGCATTGGGTTTGCACTATGTCCACACAGGAGGCCTTGGATACAACTCGGAATATCCAACCCATATCACCTTGGCTGGAATTACGCAAGGCAATTTTCTTCTATAGATACACAGGATCTTCCCGCAGTTGAGACATCAAACCTTTTCTTCCTCCTTCTGTGGAGAAATCCCAGCCTACACCTGTACCTACCAACACTTTAATGTGTGCATCTGTGTGGATTCCCTCACAAATCACTTTGTTCTGCCAAAAGTCTTTGAGATTACTTATCAGTGATATTGAAAGTAAAGCTTCAGAAAGATCTTTATTTTTGTAGTTAGAGAATGTTTCAATCTATCTTTTGGATTGTGCTTGTGAAATTGATGTCTTTAAGTGATTTTTGCTCTGAAGGAAGGTAGTAAGAGGGTTTTCCATCAATGAGTGCAGAATAAAATTTTTTAGTGTAGTACTCAGGAAGGCTTCTGTTCAGCTTCTGCTCCTGAATTAATTGGGATTGTACTTGCTAAGCATCAATAAAGACTGATTCTTTGTTGCACACTGCCACCAAAACCACATCACTGTGCTGCGTCCAGTTTTGGACACTCCAGTTCAGAAAAGATAGAGATTTGCTGGAGAGAGTCCAACGCAGGGCCACCAAGATGATTAGGGGAATGGAGCATC
>JANHGL010000189.1:20251-32816 GCA_024611195.1 Ceyx melanurus | reverse complement strand
TGATCCTGCTCAGGCAGGGGGGTTGGACTAGATGATCTTCTAGCTCCCTTCCAACCCCTAATATCTGTGATTCTGTGTTGCTTGCTTCCAAACTCACTGATGTTGCTGTTACCACAGCCAACGCTGGGCATCCCCTGGCACCTCCCAGTGAGACAAGTGTGGAGTCCATGGCTAGAAAGACTTTTCTCCCCGATATGAAATTCTGAGGCAGACATCACTTTGCATTCAAGACAAGTAATGGTACTTTCACTGCAGGTCTCATTATTACTCCCCAGGTAAGAAACGCAAGGACTTGGTTTCCTTCCCTCAAAGCTTTTGGCCATTTTGGAAGGAGTTGTGGTTCCAGCCCTGTCTTGTCAACTGGGCTGCAGACAGAACATGGGTAAAAAGGACCACGAACCTTTGAAAGCAGCCATTCCTTTTCTTAGATTTAATTCAAAAGGAAGGGCACTGCTCTCCTCCAGTCACAATTTACTAAAAATTATTTGAACGTGATTTGGTCTAGGTGATCCTGCTCAGGCAGGGGGGTTGGACTAGATGATCTCCTAGGTCCCTTCCAACCCCTAATATCTGTGATTCTGTGATTCTGTGATCATGACAACTCTTGACATTTGCCTCTGTGTAAGGTCAAACTTCTCATGGAATTTGGGCTTTAAGCTTCTGATTTGTTATCATTGCATCATGGGACTGTTTGTGTTAATAAGATAGGTATGCGCAGAAGTGTTCGGAGAAGTGATGTAACTTCTCCTAGATGGGACAATGTTCTCTGGCTACATCTGTGTTAGTAAATTTAGGAATGCCTGGGAACTTTCCCAAGCCCGGGAATGTGATCATCTCTGCTATTAAAGCAAGAGAGCGGTGATATCAACCCACGCCAGCTGGCACTCTCCCAGAAAATTCCTGGCCACAGCCTAGGAGCTAGCATGGACCACGGATCATTCCCAATAGGCACTTTGCATACAGACACCCTTGTTTTGGAAGCTAACAGAAGCATGGACAGAATCCATGATCTGCCAGGTTATCTCAGTGCCCAAATACTAGCAGACAAATGCAGCTTAGAATGACAGACACAGAGTTTTTGTCCTTAGGGACCGTTGCCTTCAGTGTGAAGACAGAAATATACATTTGCAACACTGTTCTGAGTTCTAATGATTTCAAATGCGTTTCCATACCAGTTTGTTATAACTCAGAATCATTATAAGCTTATCATTCTTCTTGATTCTTTTATTATTTTAAAAATGGAACCCCAAACCAACCACATAATCTACTTTTATTGGCTTAAGTGAGTAATTTTTCAGCTTCGAGTTAAAATCAAGGGGAGAATCAATATGGGCATCGCTGTAATTGAAAACCAGTGGGTGATAATTCTGTACTGAAAACAAGATAATAAGAACAGAGATGAAACACTGGCAGGGGAAAAGAAGAAAAGATTAAAGATATGATCTCAATTAAATATCAACTATTATTAACATTATATTAAAAACTTCCTTGTGTTCTTTTCATATGCTGTATATTTTTTTTTCTCTTTTTCTCCAATGGATGTTAAAGGAAAGAATAAATGAAATTATGTGAAAATATTATAAAACAAATTCAGACAGAATCAATCAAGTGTGTCCTTAGCTGGTAATTTATTCCTAATATCATTGAATAGCCCCCAAAACATGAATATTTAAATCCAAATCTTCTTTCTTACCACTCTCTTTACATAGTCTTCTCCTCTACCTCCAGCTAACAATTCTAGCAATAAGGAATTATCTTCCCATTACTCACAATGAAAGAAAATAAAGATAGGATTCAGCTTTATTCCTTTACTCCTTATTTCTAACAGACCTGCTGGTTCCATCTCTGGACTTTAATACTCAGGAGAAAGGAAGAATTCATGCTCTAAATAAATGGCTAGCAGGCCAACAAAACTATTTTATCTCTAGTCTAATCTGTATTTCAAACCACCCAGTGATAACTGTTTAAGAGATAACAGATTTTGCTTTCAGACCTTTCACATTCAAAGCCATGCTAAAAAGGGGCTTACTGAGAACAGATGATGATGAGGCCTGAAAATGAGTTTTATTCCTTTCTTTTTTTTTTCAATTAAATATTAAAACAAAAAACTTGTCTCCATGATTTATCATTCAACATTAAACAAGTTAAGTTCCCAAGAAAGAAGAAAATCATATATATTTCTCACTACTAATACTAATATAAATACTATGTGTAACAATATAAGGGGAAGGCAAAGAAAAGAATAATTCCATTATTTAATGAGGGAGGATGACAAAGAGCTGACACATTCTCATGTCTTTTCTTGCTCCCACCTTCTCACAAAATATTAGTTACGACAAGGTGCACTCACAAAATTAACATTAATAATATAATGAGGGTAAAGATCAGACTAGGAAAATAAGAGTTAAAGAATATTTAGATAAGTTAGATGTATTCATGCCAGTTCTCTGGGTGAAATTTGTTGTAACACACATAAGTATCTTACTACTGTAGCATCTCCCTTGCAGAGACTGTGGAGAACAGAAGAAAGAAGGGGGTCCCAGATGGTTGAAAAAGGCCAACCCCTTGCCTCTTTCCACTCCTAAACCTCAAAACCTTTAAGGACAGCTTAATGCTCCGTTCTTCTGCATATCTAACTCACAGTGAAGCCACCAAGAGCTTATTAGCAGCCCTGATAAATCTGCACCCTTGCACAAAAGTTTGTAAATCCTTCTGAGGGGCACAGATTTGGGTTATAAAGTGCCTTTCATCCACAGGCAGCTCCAGGTGTTACTGATAGTTCAGGATAATGACACCAGCAGACTCTGATCTTGCAAGAACAGTTTGTCATTCAGACCCAAGGAGGAGAACAATTCCCCAAATCCCTGTCTAGCCACACTGCCTACCCAGATATTGTATGGGTTACAGTGGAAAATGCAGATATTGTTCTCTCCTTTTGTGCCTTTGCACATGAATGGAGACTGAGAGGAATCTGCTCATACCATGCTTGCCAGGGGAACCATAGAGAGGCAGGGGGAAGGAAACTGCACCTTTTTTTTTTCTGTTTTCACTGGATGGAGAGGGGAGAATGAGATGGTATTGTGACTGAGACACATTTCTTTGTCAGCCTGCCTCCTGGGACAGTACAATGGCATATTGTCCCCCTGGCAGGACTCAGCCTACAGATGCAGAGGAATGGTCATTAAATAAGACAATAGCCGGTATCAATACATCTGAATATGTTCTTAGGTACTATATAAAGAAAATAATCTCTCAAATAGAGTTCAGGACTTTAAAACGTATGGTACATATTGCTGATTTTAATTATAGATTCTTTGAAGTCTCTTTCAGTCACTTTGGGGAATCTGTGCCTTTAGAGTGCTAGAGATTTATCACTTTGAATAACTGGCAAGATTGCTATTAAAAGTGCAGTCAGCTTTTTAATTTTTACAAGTTGTGTCAAAATGGTTTAAGCACATCTGAATTTATGAGAGTTACCTTTTCTCTTCCTCCTACAACAATGACACAAAGTCAGGTGTCACACTATTACCGTGGGAAAAAATGTCAGTGAAAAAAGCTGCACAAAATTCATGTGAAGATTCTGAGTATGCCCATGGTAAACAATATACCCGGAGCAACTTAGTTGAGCACTACCTTTGTAGAGTTAATGAAAATGCTACCCTTCCTCCCTAAATAAGCTGGTTTCTGAGTATTAACTACGGTGTAGTTGAAGCCATGATAGTCCAACCACCCAAGCAGAGAGACTTTCCAGGAGTCTTTGAAGCCACATCCTTTTAGATCAACCAATACCATTGTTCAAAGCCACAAGCCTTTGTTAGTTAAGTGTACACCACTGTTCGTACTTATCACAAATAGCCATTTTTGAACTTCTGCACAAAAAAAAAGGCCATGCAGAGCTGAAAAGATGAATATTCCCTCCCATAGAAAGAGTCACAGATGCAAGAACCCATGCAAAGCTTACAGATACAATTTCACTTCCATCAAAGCTCTTTGCTACGGGCTGGGGGTTACACAGCGAAGATCTCTGGTGGAGATTATCTCACCAGCAGCAAATAGTCATCAAGCCATGGCACTGCCTTCATCCCACATCCAGAGCAGCAGGACATAGAGGCTCCTTTACATGCAACAGATTCACATTGTTTTTCTTCTTAGATACATGGACTACCTGAACATATTTCTACCATTAAAACCACACTTCTAGACTTGGTGAAAATTCTTTTCCTGTATTAAAATATTTATTTAACGATGTAAAGCTCTTCTCTGAACAACCTTTGGTGTAATTTACATGAAAAGGGTCCTTATAAATTATTTTCTAAAGGGTGTTTTAATAATCAATTGCTGGATAATTACTGGTTCCAGCAGGACAATTGCTGTAAATCACGAGCATAAGGAGCCAATCCCTAACACCTCCCAGTAGTTTTTGCCCATGCTAATGATGTCTGACTATATTAGCCCTTTCTTAACTATTTGTAAACATACATAAATATTACATTATGAAATAAAAATTCTTGCTGACAGTGTTGAAATAAGGTGCAGTGTTTCAGAGCTTTTTCTGGTAGAGAGATATTGTTAGTATGGATACAATGATACCCACATCAAGACACTTGTGTTGATATGTTTTTTTTCTCACACATTTTCTCTCTGAAAACTGGAATAAGCACCAAGAAATAAGTTCTTTACCTAATAAAAGTTTCACTCTATTCTACATGACAACCTAGGCACAGCAGCATCTTTCCCAGGTAAAACAACTTCAGATATACCCACAAAGAAATAAAGTATATTCACATTTGAAGCACCATCCATGGCCTACAGAACTACAGTTCATTGCAATGTCCCCAGCAATTAATTTCACTGTGCACTCAGATGCTCTGGAGTCAGACATCATGATGGTCACACACTCTTAGGAAAACCAAGTAAATACAAACATTTCAATAATCTTACCTTGCACAACTACCCCTTGTTTGTTTGTTTCTTTCTTTCTTCTTTTTTTTTTTTGTTTTTCCTTTAAAAGAATATATATATTGGAAGGTTTAAAAGTGATTTGGGTTGTTTGTAAATGCCTTATTATCTTTATATAAATGGCACAATATCATCCTTGAAGTGCAGGGCTTGGTGCCCTGTGTTATTATTTTGCATTAAAATTCCATGCAGAGCATATGAGGTGACTTTAAGTAGCTCATTTGAAGTGCTCAATTCCTAATCACAATATCTTTTTGAGGTTATTTGCATAGATGTTTATGTCCTGGTTTTAAGAAAAAAACAGCCCAAAATAACTACACAGAAGTTTTATTATGGGTTTAATCCTGAAACGTAAATGGGCCGTTGTAAAATCCATACTGATATTCTAATTTGTGTTTTTATTTGTGTCTGTGGATTAACAAAACATCCTGTGCTGAAATTAATTATATAGATACACAGATTATTAAGTGACAGCCGAGCATATTGGTAAAAGACCTCAGAGGTTTGATGAACTGGAAGTTCTTTTGACCCGTGTATCACAGTTGCTGAAAGGAAATGCTCCAACAGCAACAACAATGACCAAAAAATCTTGTGCAGCAGATATGTATCCCATCTAATATTGCTTTTGGTTGCCATGGCTATGATAGTCTTAATATTGTAGGCTCACAGCAAGGTTGCAATTAGTATTTGGATTTAGAAGAGGGAAGAGAATTATTTCATGTTGAAACTTCTGGCTTCATATTGTTACAGATGTAAAACTGCTTGTGGTTTTCAAATCAGCTATTCCTATGCTAAGAAAGCAAAACAAAAACACAAACAACCAAAAAGAAAGAAAGAAAAGAATCCATAATATTTGGCTTTGAACCTTGTACTTCATGGAGTTATTTGATTTGACAGCTTCAGAACTCACTTTACAGTGCAGTTCACTTATATGTATACACACATGTACCTGTGCATACTCTCTCACCTGATGAAATTTATAATTTTATTCATTTGCCTTGTCATAGTTCTGACATGAAACACTTGATACTCTGGGAAGCATCTTTACCTGGTTCTTGCTAATCCTTCCTCTTACAGAGTAGCACACCTCTTATTCCCTTGAAGTATTCCGGGTCACTGAGTTACAGTCTGAAAGCTTATTCCTCCTAACAGCAATCCCTTGTCTCCCAAACCAAAGTAGATTGAGTTGACTCAGACAACTTTAGTCTGATGTTGCTGGCAGACTGATATACAAGCTGAGAATAAACTCTAAGAGGAGTAAAGACCTAATCCTTCTAATGGAAGCCTTAAGTAGACCCCTTGGATAAAACTGGTTTACTTCAAACATCTAGCACTACTTAGCCTTCATGGCTGGGAACCTTTGTTTTCTGATGCTCGCATTACAAGCTGCTATTTTCAAGGATTAAGCCATACCACTGGGTTTTTAACTTCATAACAGAGATTATAGCCCCACTACTTCTTCTGTCTTTGACAGCAGTCATACTTTAGAGCTTCAGAGGAAAGAGCAAGGAAACCCTCATGGACAATTTCAGAAAGATTCGCCCAAAAAAGAAACATTTACCTGTTTCTGTCAACTTGTGCTTAGACTTCATCTTCAAACTGCTGAATGCAACTCTCTGTGGTTCTGTTTTAAAATCTTTTAATCTTCCCATCCCTTTAAATATGCCCACTTCTTCAGATCCATTAAAATTCAAGGCTCATAGTTATCCATCAGCAGTGACTCCCATCACTTGGCTAGCTTATGTTAAAACCAGCCTTTCCTCTTCTCTTTTCTCCTATATTTAAAAAGATGTAGCAGATTTGCTCTGAATATTAGTGAGAAAAAAAAAAAGTAATCTGCTAATCTTCCCATGTAATTTTGAATTTTTGTCATCTTGCAGCATGTTTATTGTCCTTCCAAACTGAATACCGAGGGAAAGGATTTGTGATGTTTGTCAGGCAACAGAGATCTTAGGACATTACTGCAGGAGTGATGCTCAGCTGTGGTTGAGATTGAGCCTTACATCAAATTCTACATAAGGGTTTATAATAAACAGCACAATGGTAAAAGTAAAATCTGACCATACATACTTGGGGCAGATTAAAGCAGAAAAACCACTTGTTTCAGGAAAAGGCAAACAGAAAACAGTCCAGTTTATCTGCATTGCTTTACCAGTTCTGTTTTGGCAGACTTGGGCATCATTTTGTATTCCCTCCACCACCTCCTCTCCAGAGGAAAAAAAAAAAAAAGGCAGTACAGATTTTCAGTGTGAAATGGCAACAGTGAGAAGGTCAGATCCTACTGCAGGGTCTTCAGACCCACCACAGGTTTCTCTAGTGCTCTGTGTGAATCATGTGTACATGGGGCACCCTTCAAAGCTGGCTATCAGTAAGTAGGTGGGTATTCATATATTTCAGCACTGGTCAATTTGGGTAAAACTGTTGTGTCCTGAGGACTTCCCAGCAATTTATTCTCTTCATCTGAACTCACACAATGCTGGAGGAACCTGATGGAGGTTCCATTTACTTGCACACAGAACACTGGGATCCCTTCTCAGCTATTCCCAGTGTTTGCTCCTTGAAACACTGTCATGTTAGGAGGTCTTACTACTTACTTACTTAGTGACTAGTTATGACACATCATTTTCTCCAGATCATTGCTATGTTTTCTCCATTTGTTTCTCCACCTTTTTCCTGCTTTTCATGTTGTAGTTTATCCCTCACCTCAGAGGGAAAAAGTTCTAGAAAGGAGTCCTCAGGTCTCATACTAACGCTCAGCTCCATCATATGTCTTTATAGGTGACTGCAGAAGGCTCTTGCCACTACCCCTACACTGATGTGCATGGAATTGACCCGTCTCAGAAATCATTTTGGAGGGAAAGTCAGAGGTAGATGAATATCAATTTGGGCAGGAGGGAGGGAGAGTGTGGGAGAAGGAACAAATCTTGCTGGACTTGGGTAAATATTTTGTGAAGCACAGCTATATGCTCAGGCTTTCCCTGAGCTTGCTAAACACATGTTGCTGGCAGTGTGGATGCAGAAGCACAGAGGGTTGTAAAATCCTCGTGAGAATCAAGGTAGACACCTGGGCTCTCCCTGGCACCTGCCATTCCTGAGGTAAGGGCATGAAAGCTGACTGTCTGAGCAGTCCCTTATTTAAGTGCAGTCCTTCAAAGACCTTGTTCCTGGAAAATCATGGAAAAGCAACTGCTTATATATTTCTACTATCACTAGAAAATTCTGGCAAGCCCTGGCCAAAACTCTTGATGTCATCTTTCTCTTGTGAGAAGCTTTGAAACTCTTATCTAGACATCCATTTTTTTCACTGACTGCACCTCACAGTAAACAATATCATTTGCTTTTACTTTTGCTTCATCCAGCTTGAAGCAACATGTAGCTGTGCAGTGGCCTTGATAAGAGAAGCAGCTGGATTTCTCCTGCTGCATTCAGTAGCTGACAAGCAGTGGCCACCTATTTAACTCCTGCTGTCACAAATGTACTTGTCCACAACTTGTCATTTTCCAGAGATCATCAAATTTGGATCCTTTGTCCACTGCAACCTTTTGTCTATTGACATAATAGCACGGGTTTAGGGGTACCTGCCCACTGACTGCTGCAGTGACCTACTGCATCCAGCACATTTTAATTTGTCTTATGTGGCCTGCCCCTATTCAGACAACTCCATTTCTAACAGCCTTTTCCTCCACATTTTCTGCAAATGTCATCTGGCCTGTGATTCCTGGGAAACAGCTTCTCTCATTTGACCCATGGGACACCCATGCAGAGTAGGAACTTGGGTCGCTTCCAGTTTACATTTTTTTCCTTCTAATCCACATCACTAACAATTGTTTTTTTTGAAATACTGCATCTGGTATAAAGGAGTCGCCCAGAGTCTGGGAACGAGCAGCTGATGCTTGTCAAAAAGATGCACAGTCTGATCCACAGGTTATCACTATCTTTCACTCAATCAGCTGAGCCTGTCTCCAAATATGATTCTTCCCATGGCTTGCACTGGGCACAGGTCCTTATCTGCCTCTACCAGGGCCAAGTTTAGATTTGGCATAGCAGAGTCTCCCTCACTTGAGCTATGTCCAAGGTACAAGATGGAATGAAAGCCTTCATAAACAGTCTCCTCAAGGTTGCTCCTCCCCCCACTACCATCTGATTTTCTAGCTTTGTCATTATTTGAAGAGGGCAAATCTTTCCTCCGTCTCCTTAGGAATCATTCTGAAAATAAAACGAACAACAAACACACACAAATGTGCAAAAAAAAAAAAAAAAGGAAAACCAAAGTATTTCCCAAAATCTGAAGTGGGAAATTGTTGGTCAAGACACTTTGGTCTCCAGCTAACAAGCACCACCAGATACCAGAACTTTCTTACCAGTTTAGCCATTCACAGACAAAGAAGTACTCAGAGCCCATCCACTGCCTCCAGATTCCAGGCCCTTTCTGCACAGCTAGTAAATCTTGTTCTGCCATTTTAAATGTACCTCTACCTGAAATACTCATCTGTGGATTCAAAAGATGGAAACATTGAAAAAAAAAAAAAAAAAAAGAGAAATGCCATTTCCTTCTGTAATTTTGTTATAAAACATGCAAGAAAGCCATGTCAGGACAAAACAGATAATAGGACTATCTTCTTGGGAAGAAGCTGTCTGTGCTGCTTCATACCCGTTACTAATAACCTGAATAACTAATTAGCTGAATAACCTGACAGGTGAGCATCACAATTTAGGAAGGTAAATACTGAAGATATGTGTACATTTCTAGTCCTTTTAGCTCTAAATAATTTATTTATTAATAGATTTATTAATTAATTACTAGTCCTTTTAGTTCTAAATCTAAAGATCTGGGTCATCTGTCTAAATTGTCAGACACAGAGAGGAAGCAATCTGGCTCCCTGTGTACTTCCAAAGCAGACTTATCCTCTGGTTCCTCAAGTGAGGTGGGGGCAAAAATTATGGGAGTGGAGCTCAAAAAATCCAACCAAAGCATCCCATAACTACTTTCTCCTTTGTCTCTGCTGGCATTGTAACGGTGTTAGATACCCATGTCAAATCCTTGCACAAAGAATGCTTCTCTTTCAGCACAAAGGAGTATTTATTGCAATTATTTGGCAAAATAACTTTGCAAAACCAAATAGCTGAAAGAATGCTTTGATATATTTGCAGGCAGTTTTAGGAAACAAAAGGAAACGTAAATTCTTTGATTAAATCATACATAATGAATTATTCATCCAGCCCTTTTCTGTTTTAATCAGTTAACACAAGGTGATAACATGACTTTAGAAAAAAAATACAAACAAAACCTAAGGAACTGTAAGGAAGTAAGCAGAATCAGAAATGTGAACCAGAATACAGCATGCACAATAAGATAATGAAGATTCCTTTTAAGATGGAACAAAGAAAAAAAAGCCAGTACACCTTCTGAACAAAGAACAACAAATTAATTTTCATTACCTTGATCATGGCTATTCCAAATTTAGAGGCATTTTCTGAGGACATACAAGAAATCTAAGCCATCTGAGGTGGTCCTGAGAGTTCCCTTATCTGCACTACTCTCACAGCTACTGCAAAAGAGTCTGAAAAGCCCAGACTCAACTCTTTGATCCTGCCCCTCAGAAGAAGGATTCAGCCCTGGGACTGAAAATGGAGAAATGACCCACCAGTGCCATGGTCTAACTAGTGAGCTCAGAGCAGAATGTCCTATCTGACTTACTGAAAGGCAGATTTGGGCTGAAAAAGTCCCATTTGGAGCTAATCATAGCTGACCCAGTCCAGAGCAGCACTCCCCAGTACACCAGAACACGTGCTGAGGTAAACAGGCCACAGAAGCATCCCTTGCTACTGAGCAGTGGCACAGAGCTCTGCTTCAGAGACACGACTCCCTATCAGGCTCATTTCACCATCCATAGTTTCCCCACCCCTCATCACATTAGGACTATGAGTCCACATTAGTTCAATGCTCATCATATCAACATATAATTTCCTTCTCAGAAAAGCCCATATTAATCAACATAGAAAATTAGTAACCCTTTTTTTTTTTTTTAACTGAAGTTTTATATACTAAGAGCACCAACAAAATCCCAAGGTAAATGTAAATGTTCCTCATTTTATCATCGCAAAAAGACTTCTACATATGGATTTATCATTTCATGTATTCATATTTCTTTTAAAATCCCACACTTTCATGGAATTTACCATATTGGTGAATATTTATCAAGGATATTCTGTGATTTTTCCAGATGCCTTTTCCCTTGACCCTTAAATGTCTCAGCTTGAACCTGCAAGAAATATATGCATACAAAAATATAGACTCCAAAGACAGAAAGAGAAGTGGCATTTGGAATTCCAACCTGCTGAGAAATATTTACTCTTACTTCACTTGACCTAAAAGTAGCTGAAGGGAGTTACTCTGAACAGTAATTTTATGCCTTGTAAAAGCTATCAAAGTTGCACACATGCATTTTACAGAGTCTCAGAGGAACGCTCACACTTCTTGGCAGGTGAGTTAAGCCTGCGGCACTGTCTGGAGATGAGGTTGCAAGGGTGTATCAAGCAGTCCTGAAGATCTAGATCATTACATGAATTTAAACATTTTCTCATCATTTGTATTCCCCAAACCACAAGTGTGCTTTTGTTGGTTAAACCTTTCAAAATGTTAATGCTCTCTGAATGGCTACAGCTCCAAATCCTGTGGTGCCCAAAAGAGCTTCAAAGCAGGCTAGTCCGCATACCTAACTAGTACTGTTTGTGGACTAAGCAAAGGTAGGGGATTCCTCTCAGTCAGGTATTAGCCTGAGACCTGGAGTATTATTTGTGGAGACTAGACAGGAAATACGCTGAAGAGCTGTGCCTACTTTTTTAAAGAGCAAACAAACAAACAAACAAAACCCCAACAACAAAACATAGTGTCCTAAATAAGGTGGCAGCAGCTGCTAAGCTAAATTTCCCTGAGCTGCAAATACAAATTGCTATATTGGTGCGAGCACAGTACACAGAAGATGCAGACCTTGAAATTAAGATCATAGGAGCCATGTTATTTTGCAAGTAGACTATTTTAACATGTTTTCACTTTAAAGCCCTACCTCCTGTTACTGCTAATCCCCCCAATCCAAAAGAAGCAACTGTTAGTTGCTAGAAATGGAATTGAATGCACTTACTGTGAGGTGTGATAAATACAGCCATCAGAAATTATGTACTGTGTCTTCTTTCCTGATACTTCTGCCCTTCAGTTTTGGCTTTTCAACTTCATGTTGCAATTGTTTATCTGATGAAGCATTACTTTGTGCTTTATCTCTTTGCTGAGGTCCAGAGGTCAAAATTAACCTGTAGCAAGAGAAATAAAATAAATATTGGTCAAGATATTAATTGGAAGACCTACTAAGAACTTCACAATAAAATCCAATGGCTGAGTTTTTTCAAAAGCAGATGGAAATGAGATTTTTGCATGGATACAAGTTATTGTAAGAAATCACCACTTTAATGCCTGCAGTCAAACCTTGTGTCAAGGGGTAGCAATTCCCTTTAGGAGAGAAACAAAACTTTTCTTTTTTTCTTTTTCTCTCTCTTTGCCTGTGGGGGTGGGGCCGGGCCGGCCGGGCAGGGGAGAAAATGGTGCGGGGGA
>JANHGL010000189.1:0-20151 GCA_024611195.1 Ceyx melanurus | reverse complement strand
TCTAATAAATTTCTTGTCTCCTTATAAGTCCCGGGTCTCACATCTAAAATAAGATAATACTTGTCTAAACTAAGACACCTTGACTTTGCTTTAGAAATAAATAGATATCAGCAAGCCCAACAATAAGACCTGCAAGAATGTATTTGTTTAATATAAAAGGGTTCCTTCTAAGGGGTGGGTGGACAGCAGTAAGTTTTCAGGGAGGCAGAACTAAAAAATAATGCCCTTGAAACTTGTGGCTGCAACCATCACTGTGTAAGAGAATCAAACAGGTCACTGAAGACCCTTCATAATTAGATGACGAACTCCCAGTAATATCCACAGGAATTCCAGTGACAGTTGGCAGCAGGAATTAATAGGAAATGTTTCTCAAAAATCCCTTTTTCATTTTCTAAGATTGTCAGCCAGGAGCTCCTATGCCCAGCTGTATTGCAAATGGCTTGGTTATTCTTTCATCATTATCAGTTCACCTGAAGGTTAGAGTTAGTTCTCTAATGGCATCATACACATCAATCACATCTCAGAACAGGCAAGGCTCTGATTCTTCAGTTTTGCCACAGAAATATCCCACCCATGAGAACAAACAAAGTGAGATGCAGCCCTTAGTGCAGGGGCACCCTTCATGCTCAGGGGAGAAACAAGAGCATGGTTGTCTCAGAAGGCTTGGAGCTTCTGGCCTTCATCAGCTCCTTCCTTTCCCTTGTCTTCACTGGGTTAGGGAAGGGGCTGCCAGGTGTTAACTGGCAGCAAGCAGTGCAGGTTGGGTCTGCCCTGCATGAGGCAGGTGAAAGTCTGATGGGATTCTTCAGCAGGCAGAGTTTTGAACTGTTTCCAGAGCTTTTCCTTATAGTGAGCTCCCTGAAGATGACCAAGCTTAAAGGGAAAAAAAAAAAAAAAGGCAAATTTAATTAGATTAAAAACTAATTAGCTGGTTCTACATGGAGAAAACTCAAAAGAGGGTAGGTAACATGGAATAGAAATTGAAAAAGGTTTCTTCTCAAGCCTTTTTCTGTTAGCTGCGTTCTTGCAAGTAGGTCATTGCTTCCAAGCATAGTTTCAAAGAAATTAATGACTCTGCTTTTCAGCAAACTGTACAGGTACTGCAGTTCCCTCTAGTGCCTAGGACTCACTCATTCCTGTCAGCAGAGTCCTTGGCTGTAGGTTTTACATTCTCCTCTCTAAAGCAACCTATTTATTTCGTGAGCATCAATCTCAAGCTCCTGCTCCTCACGCTCACCTTACTTCCACACGATCACCAGAGGATGGAAACTTCTCCCTCCTCCACCCTCAGCTGTTCACTACAAAAGGAGCAGTCCCACCTGAGCGATTTTAGCTTAAAGGATGTAAAAAAGCCAGACATTGCCCTTCCAGGCTTTATTCTACACCCTTTATAAACATCTGTCTGCCTCTGTAACATTTGGCTCTGTCCCACATCCAACACATAGAGCCACTCACATGGACACCATTTTTCACCACGCTTGAGATCATTACACTTCTATGCTCCCACTGTAGTGCTCTAGAAAGGAAATATTTTGTATTGGTTTCTGCCTTCGAGTTAAGTGATTTATTTCTCTGATGCATTCCTTTGCTTCCATTTGAAGGAGTTTCTTTTGGGAAAAGAAGGGCCTTGACTGACACTAATGAAACACCACACACAGCTTCCTCCTGGGTGTCCAACGTTTTTGGCGAGCTATTACCAACAATTAGGAAAAACAGTTGCCCCTCTCCATCTGGGCATGACAGAAACTCTCAGCGGGAAGCGGGAAGCTCCCTCTCACCACACTAACACCTCATTGCCCATCCTGTCCTTGTCTAGTCCCTTGGTTGCAAGAGGTTTCTACCATACCACATGGAAATGAAGACCAGAGATTATCAGCTCACCAAACACCCTGAAGCAGATTCCTTACCAAGTCTCACAGTAGTCCCAGAGAATACAGCAGCTGCATCTTCACCAAGACAAACATTAAATTTTTCAACTATTTCTAAATCTCAACTTCCTTCTGGAAACCAGGAACCAACTCAGCTCTACAAAACAGACAATAGTTTCTCAATTTGAGTGGTCAACTGTATCATACAACTCCTGGGTGACTTGGTCTAGGTGATCCTGCTCTGGAAGGAGGGTTGGACTAGATGATCTTTCGAGGTCCCTTCCAACCCCTGACATTCTGTGATTCTATGATTTAGAGAGCTCTGGATTTCTTCTTGTTCCTCTGTATTATTAAATTCAGGCATTTTAATTTGGGTCTCGCCCATTCTAGAGGGGTCTTTTTTAAAGCTGCCTCCTAATAGACTGTGGTCATGTCTGTTGTGGCAGATGGAACTATAGGTGGGAGCAAAGCTGAGGAAGAAGTACTTGCTCTTCATTTTCTAATTGTTGTTTTTTTATTAAAAAGTCATTCAGAACACTGGAGACTTGGTCTCACATATCTGAAGTGCCCCTAATTGCTGAAATGTTCTCAGTTGCTCTCAGAGAAAAGGGGCTATAATTTAATGGGTCGAAACACAACAGCTCCAAAGAGCAGCAGTAGAGATGGATAGATGGATGTAGAGAATGCAAATATTGGAAATACTGGAGAGCTTCCAAATGCTTGGCATAAAAAAAAAAAAGAAAAAAAAAGCCACATGTCACAGCAATATAAAATCTCATCTCTATAAGTCAGAAATACAGTATTTTTCAAAGTTGTTTGCAACTATAAAGAGAAAGGCTAAGACTACTGGAAGAATCTAGATAAACTGCCTAAGTCAGTCCTAACAAGATCATGCTTTTTTTTTTGCGTGGTTCAGCTTTAGGAAGGGCAGCTGCCACAGATGGATCTGGTTTCCAGTGCCCTTTAAGGAGTTCTGTGGATCCACCTCTCCTTGCTAAACTGTCTACATCAGCTTTGTGGAGAAATTACAATGCTTTGATGAAAGTAAAGCCACTGAATTACTTTCAGTGATGACTCTGTTAGACACTAAAAAGAAACAGAAGATGCTGAAAGAGGCTTCTCCTCTAGTATCAGTTTTCTATTTCTTTATCTGTATTGACTGTGACAAAGAAGTTTTGGATGATACGTTGTCTTATTATCTGCTATCTGAATACTTTCTGTGGTGTCCTGCAATTCCATCATGATGATGCCATCGTAATGGTGACTTGTAAACCACATAACAGAGGTATGTTGATGCTTATCTTCTGCCTATACGTTTTCTGTCTTCACATAGGCTGAGGCTCATAACCATAGCAACTGAATTATTCTGAAGTATACCAGGTTGACCAGAGGGATGCTTTCTGACCTAGTGTATTTCTGAAAACAGCAAAGAAACCTGCTTTGAATTCTGCAGTGTAGCACAGCTAAACCTGACTCCAGATAGTCTGAAAAGATGAATTATCCTTGCAGAAAAAAATTGTCCATCCAAGCAGAGATCCAAGGTCTATTAAAAGTCTTGATAGTCACAAGAATGAAGCCACCAGATGACCAAAAGGGGAAGTGAATTAAAGAGGGTATATCCCCTCGTAGACAGAGGAGCATGTTTTAACTACTTCAGGACACTTAGAATACTTTTCAAAATGACCTCTGAAAAAACAAGTATGTTTCTCTAATAAACATCCTAACCACATACCTAAATTTGCAGCTATTTTAACTAGAATCAGAGGGACTGGCCTGAGCTTCTTCACATAACAGCTGTGAAATATGGTCTCTAATCATACACTACCAACTAGAACAAGCAGAAAGGACTCTCTGTGGCCACTTTTCTGCAAGTACTAACATAGATGGCATGTTAAAGGGAGACTAGAACCTCTGGACAACCTGTACAAGGGTGTTTTAATACCACTTCATGACTGCTTTTGGGAGAAGTCCTTAAATCCAATCTTAAGGCCAGAACCCAGAAAAAAACAAAACAAAACAAAACAAAACAAAACAAAAACTTGGCATTTTATGTATTTCTTTTCTTTCTTATTTGCTCTCAATTTTACCAGACTATACCAGAGTCAGCAGATTGCTGCTTCTATTACAGAACCAGTGTGAAATAATTTTCAACTCATCATTTCAATTAAAAAAAAAAAAAAAGGGGAGGGTAAAGGTAAGGAAAATATTTTTTTTTTACCTCTGGTGTGGGAGTTGTTAGATCATGAGGATAACAATTGTTTTAAGACTTGTAAACACAGAGTGGGTAATTATAATATATCATTAGTGTCATGTTTGTAACAAAAGTTACTGTTTTATATGTCAGAAGAAAAAAGCTTCTCATATTGCACCTTTGTTCTAATACTGAAGAGACTCAGTCATAGCCCCAGATGCCAAGTGTCCCCTATAGAGAACCATAGTGACTGGAATCCCTCTTTTAGTGCCCATTACTGTGATGCTGTTTGTACCAACACAAGTGCTTAGTCTGAAAAATAAAATCAAAACGGTAAGCTCTTTATCTCTGTGTCATCCCAGAACAGCCAGCTTTTGAGTACTCCAATAACGGCACTCCCTGTGATTCTTTAATGGGAATCTAAGGAGGAAAAGGGAGAGAAAATATGTCTATAAATGTTGATATAAAACTGGTAACAAGATCAACAGGAAAAAAACTGGCATGGGAGGATTAAGTATTTTCAGTACTTTTGGTGCAGCAGCTTCTGTTTTTTGTTGTAAAATAATCAGAGGAGATACAGACACATCAGAAGGTATGGGAACAAGGCTTATCCCATTAGGAAGGGATTTTTTGTCATTCTAATTTGGCAAGGTTGCACTTGGACATTTAAAAGGCAGCCTTTATAGCAGCTTTTGTAGCTGGATTATACAGTGGGAAGTGTAAAGTATATAACCTTCTAGTTAAAGCTGCAATTTGCTAAACTAACATCCCTATAGTTTTCCAAGGTAGCAAAAATAGTCCTACATTATTAGTTCTAAATCTGCTTCTATCCTTGCTCAGATTTATACTAGCTCAGCTGTACAGCTGGCTGCCTTAGAATATGAACATTCAGAAAAGGGTTCTCAAAGATAAGCAAAGTCTCTGCATACTTTGAGATTATTTCATTCTAGCTGTCAAGTGAGACACTGTTGGGGTTTTTTTTCAAACTAGACAACTTTTCTCACCATCCGCCGTGAGTTACAAACACTGGTGTAAGGAATCAGCAATAATGTTGAAGAGTGTTATAAAATGATACAAAGCTTCATCATTTCAGCACTTAGGTGGTGTTATTTTTAACCACTGAAAGACTAACCGGTCCTAATTTTCAACAAGGAAATCCCATAGGGAATTAATGACATATATTATTATATATAATCAATATCATTATATATTGATTAACCAATATAGAAAACTATTTGCATTCTTTAAATATTGCAGCACTTGTTAGAAGTTGAGATCATTATAAAGTGCCTGTCTTCCAGCTCTCAGAACAGGAGCCCATTTCTGATGGGTGATAGGGTTTATGCAGCTCTGCCAGCACACTTGCAGAGGCTTGGAGGGAATATTATTCCTCTGGTAAAAGGTTTTCACCACAGATGGGTTAATTTTTACAGGGGGAGTCCTGCCTTGGTTTCATTTCAGAAAATAGGTAACTAATGAAATAAATAAATAGCTAAATGTGGCTTGTAAGAGTGGGATTTGACCTTGCTACTGCCCTAGTGGATGTCACCTGCTCTCCAAGTGCAGGGGGCTTTCAACAGGCACAGAGCATCTGCAGGATCACAGCCTTGGGACCTAAGAGCTGTGAAGCAGTTTCACAACTGCCCTGCAGGGATTTTGGTCATTTTACAATCTTTTCTTATGTGCACTGACAAGAAAGACAAAAAAAAAGTCTAAAAAAAACACAGGACAACGCTCATCCAAAATTTCTTGCTTTTAATCTAGGAAATCAAGAGCTAGGCCTGAATGACTGAGCAAATCCAGCCTGTTGATAGAGACCATCTTGAACTGGACCCTTTTTCCCTTGAAGCCACACACGACACAGCTTGACCACTTCCTAGCAAGTTTTGTAGAAAATTATTTAAATTCCTCATTAAAATTTGGAGAAACAAAAGTAAATGTTAAAGTATGCATTCTATCTCATTTGCAATGTTGCACTGAGGTTTTTTTTAAAGCCTCGCAACCAAGGAACCAAAAGAATACTATGTTCTCTTTTAAGCACACATAGAGTGCACATATTACAAAAAAATTTCCAAGAAATTGTTTTTGTAAGAGTTTTTCAGTTTAGTTGGAGCAAGTATCTACAAGAAGTCAAGAAAAAATGACCCATCAAAGGTCATTTTTCATTTTTCGCCTCTAGATTGGAGCTTGAAATGTGGTGCTTTTATTTCTGTGGCACATATATAGTGCCGTAGTCAATAATGCATAATTCTACAGGAAACTAGTGCCTCAGACCATACATAGCATTGAAACAGAACAACACTGATGGACATTGGTGCTTAGAATTTATTGGGGTTTTTTTATATTGACTGACCTTATCTTTTAAAAATTTACCATTTCATTAAAGAAGTGTCACTGTGAGGCTTAATATTTGCCCTTGAAAGATACCCATATAGCAACATTAACAAAATCTGAAATAGCCATGTGGGTAGTTATAAATTAGACTTCAGGGCAGGAGATTTAAAAAAAAAAAAAAGTTTTGAGTGTCCTTTGCTTTTGTCTTAGGAACAAGGAAACAAAACTCAATTTTCCAGAGTCTACTTCTCAGGCATTATCAGGGTGCTTATGGCAAGACTGGGAGTACAGAGTTGGGAGTGTCTGCTCAAGTGACTGAGTAGGGAGTGGAGATTCATTTTCTGTGTTACACAGTCCAGACCTCCAGCAAGCCCAGCAAGCCCTCCCTCTGAACACAAAAGCTCTACAGAGGATAACATTGCAATAAAATGATGTATGTGACAAAGTTCTGCCTCACCAAAGTACTCCAGATGGCTGTTTGGGGAAGCACTAAATAGAGATGAAAAGAGGTAATGCTGCTAGGAGCTGGAGGATCCACAGGACAGACAGGAGTCTTTTCCTAGTCCCTCTACTCAGTGACGTGACTGGTGCCACAGTATCAGAAATGCTGCAGAGCCCCCTGACTCCCACTCCTGTGTTTTAACTGGTGCATACCATGTAAAGATTAGGCTTCCTTTTGTAGTGCACAATTCAGTCATGAGTATCCACTAAATCTAGTGTGTCAGTTTGAGATGGAACAGCCAGGGTTCTGTAAATTTCTTTTCAAACAAGGTTGTGCTTCTGAAGGGCTGTCCTGCTGCAGCATTAAAGAAGCTCCTCTATCAACTTTGTAAAAATCCAGAGAAACATATTCCTGTATAACTTTGACCAAGAGCTTTGAGCTCTGTGTAATGAATAGTTTCCCACCCCCACTGCACATGTGGGCAAGAAAAAGAGCCAGAAAAAAAAAAAAGCTTTATAGACTTGGCACATTCATCTTATCATTTTCATATAATGTCGTCAAATTCAAAATAGAATTCAACACAGACTGTTGGGAACCTGACTATAAAACATTTTTTCTTCCATAAGAAATTCCTTAATTGAATTCTTAAAAGAGGGAAAAAAAAACCAACCCAAACAAACAACAAAACAAAACAAAAACCAAACACAGAGCCTTTATCCTGCCATGCCAACCCCCTCTTTTAAAAACCTTATTTCTCCACTGCTCTTTGCAAAACCAGTAAATACTTTCTTTCACACTGGGAATTACAAAGTATATTATTTATTCTAGTCAGAAGTTCCTTTCTTGGTATCCTGGATATGAGCTCATGCCATATCAACAACCAACAATAGCTATTGTTCCTGGGCTTTAAGGAAGTTTCTGTACCATGTTTCCTGAACGCTGTATGTAAACTAATACATACTAAAAAGGTGTTTCATATTATCCCAGGTACATTGGGCCCCCTCCGTGTCAGTCTGCTAGGAATCTTCTTCCCAGAGTCGGAAGAATAAATGTATATTTGTGTTTATCCATCTGTGAATTGAAACAGGTACTTCCATCACAATCTCTGTGGAAACAGAACCCAAAGAAACACAATAGCATGGCTAATTTGGAAAGAGCACTTTCTAGTTCTTGGTTCTTCAACCTGCCCTGCTGATATATTCATCCCACAGATAAAACATCACTTCTGTGGTGGACTTGATTAAGAAGCCTAAAAAGTTTCCAGCTTCACACACATCAGAAAGACTGATGATTATTATCATGTAACAACAATATCTCCCAGCAAAGCAGGTGCTGACTAAAGTGAGTGACAGGATTGTGACCTATTTTTCCACCAAACTTTCAGTTGTAATATTCATATGCATGTAGATATACAGGTAGAACATGTATGCCTTGTTCTGCATAACATTTACAGGTGACCATCTCCAGGGTGCACAGAATACACATGAACCTTCTCTGAATGCCAAACCAAAGCATCACAGCATGACCAAACGGGGCAGATCTGAATTACAGTTTTACCTCTCACAATGCTACTGCCTTTGAAGTATTACATATTTCTGCTGGTGAAGGCAAAATCTGTTGGACTTTTCTTCTCTGTCACAGTCTCCATCTTTTGGAGAAGGGAGAAAGACACACCACTTGCACTGGTGTATCTGCAGGTAGTAGAGGTTACTATCATTTATTTACCTACTCTCCCAAAATGCCAGTCCTCAGACCAAACAAGCTGGGTTTTTTTATGTGGGTCGTAGTGAATGCTTGCAATCTCAAATCAAGCCTGGCAGGCTTTGTTATATGCAAAGCTTTGTAAATTGCTCTGTATAGTCCCCACACACCTGTCCTAGGCAGTGGCTCACCCATACATTCAGCAGTTAGCCATACCACAGTAACAGGCACACAGAAGGTCTGAGGTGGGAAGGCACCTCTGAAGATCATCTCACCCAACTCCCCCTGCTGAAGCTGGGTCACCTACAGCACACTGTCCACGACTGTGTCTAGACAGGTTTTAAATATCTCCAAAGATGGAGGCTGAACAGTCTCTCTGGGCACTCCCTTCTAGGGTTCAATCATGCTCACAGTAAAATAATTGTTTTCTTATGTTTCATACATTTCCCCGCTGCCTGCTGGAGCCCTACCCCATTGTGTGAAATGCCACAGAGATGTCCAATAGACAAAACTTCCCAAAGATCCCTCCACACTGGTTATGGTGTTGCTGGAACACCACAGTGAGCACAGCTCATGAAAAGGAGAACAGAGGAATATCCCACAGTGTTTGGCTGAGCAGAATGCCATAGGTGCAAGTCCCTCTCAGTGGTATTTCTGTCTTTACTTCAGAGAACTTCTTCCAGATCCCTCTTTCCAGGTGTCAGTTATAATAAGTGCCCACCTCCAGTCCTCCCAGTTTAATCACTGTTATGTTTATAATGCAATGCTCTTGGGGAAGGAGAATCTTTTCTGGTGAGGATTGATGACCGTGATCTGAACCTTGAAATGGGACAAGAAATAAAGAAGTGATGAAGACATTAACAATGTATGGTTTAATATATCAAGGCTGGGCAAGCCAATTAGGACTGAATAGAAAGTAAGCTAAATCTTTTCCCACAACTCTAATCCTTTCAGTAGGATTTGAAAGAGAATAAAAAGCTGCTACTGCTTTAAAAGTTACTTTCATGGTCATTTTTATGTTTTTGTACTAATACTCATGCTCCTGCCAGGAGCACAAATGAAAGTGCTGAAATACCCCATAGCCTTTCCTGGGAGATTTACAGACTAATTTTTACAGATGTAACAAGTTTGAATTAATGGGTTAGGATTCAAACAAGCTTCTAAATTTGGGAGTATCTCTCTGAATCCAGCACAAGAGCCTTCCTGTTTGAATTTCTCTCAGCCCTATGGGGGCCACAGCGCATTGTTGTGCTTTTACCGTGTGTCCTATTTAAGGGTTTAATGGTGGCTCTTAGATCTTTTATTTCCAGGCAATCTGTTCAATTACTAACAGTGTCCAACTGGTTCCTCCGACTGCCGCTATTCCCAGAGCATGGAAACCATAAGTGAAGTTGGAAGAGCAGAGGGAGGACAGGCAGAGGTATGTTCAGCCCAGGGAAGTCTGGGATGGTTTGTCTGTATTTCAGCTGCACTGCCATTCGAGATTTCAGAGGACCTTAATCACAGTCCACTGGTGAGAGACAGGGAGGGGAAATGGACAAAGGGAGAATCAAACAGGAAGACCAGACCATGTCTCACCACCACTAGCCTTTCCAATCCTGTAACATGGGATTACCTCCCAAATACCCACACAGGAAGCACTATAGACGGGATTGAAGTCCCTGGAACAATCCAGGAAAGATATTTTAATGTAAAAAATTACTCTCCCCAGTGTTGAAATTTTGCAAAGCATTTCCCCATTCCTCCTATAAAACTGGAAGAACAAAAGGCAACTTAAAGTCCCCTCTATCCTTGAACTGAACTTCGTAGTTTTAGCTCATCAGGCGAGCGCTGAGTTTTAAATGAAACATTTAATTGTCCATTTTCTCATTCCACCCAAAAGTGGAAGGAAAAAATCATTGGTATTAATAATCAAAACCTACATAAAGAGCAAATTTAATACATATATATATGAATTGTGCCCTTGTAGACAAGGTTGTTGCTATTAATTGCTCCCTGGCAATGAATAAGGGATTATCCTTCTGATCGTCATCAGCTATGATTTTACTCTGCATGTGTCACGTGTTCTGTTCCTCAAGTCAGTGGGGACCTGATCCTGCAAACATTTTTGAACACTTGAAGTTTTGACCCCATATATATATTACTTAACCCCAATGATTCCATCTTACTTGAGATTAAATTTAACAGAGTAGATTTAGAGTATCTGTAAATGGGGGTGTTTGTGGTATTAGAGTAAATGCTTGACAAAAATATCTGTGTTCTTGGAGGTATTTTTCTGGTGTAAAAGATGAAGTTTGGGAAAACTATTTTTTAAAAATTCTTATAAATACAAAGAAAAGTGCCAATCCTTATCTTTTCTTAATGCAGCTTTTTCAGTGTAGGTTTTAAGTAACAAACCCTTTAATCTTATTAACTTAAAATCATGTATCTTTTCTGTCCAAAAAAAAAAAACCAAAACAAAAACTGAAACCAAATACCAAAACGTCTTTTGGGAGCCTAAACTTAGAAACCATATTTTTACATGGGCTTTGAAAAGCAAAATCTAAAACCATTCCAAAAGAAGAAGGTTAATGACTAAATACCTTCTCCAGTGTTGCTCTGCTCTCAGAAGCCTCACCACCAAGCACACACACCAGCGTTCACACACACACACTCAGTTTAAGGACTGACTGGCAGCTGAAAGCAGATCTCCCATACAAGCAACATTACAATAAAACCTATAGAAAAGACGACTGCAAGTGAACTAGAGCTTTGGGTTTAGAATGTAATTTTAAAATATTTTTCCATTCAGCTATTAATATTGTATTAAAAAAATAATAGTTTTAGCTCAAATTCCCATGTTTCAAAGCTCACACAGCTCTAACACACTGAGGTTATCTTGTTTGGCATGAGAACAGCTCATGTCTACATTAAAGCTGGAAGCTTAGAAGTGACATAAACAGGCCTTATTCTATAAAGATAAAAGGCTAAGCTTTAAAGAATTTTATATTTATAGATAAACGTTTCCATAGTAATCATTACAGTGAAACTTGCTGGTGTCAGCAATCCTTTGCATACAAAAATGGCTTATATTCAAAGTAGCAGGAATCACAGAATCAGATCCCAGCTGCTACCTGAAAGAAGGGCTTACAGGAAAAATGTGAACTGGGTTGGGCATTTGCCCTTATTTTATTTTGATCACCTCTCTGCTCCTTTCTTCCCAACGTGCTTTGAACTTTGCAGCACACAGAAACAATTTAGGGGTCCCAAGTGTCCTTTTCCACCTCTATTTTTTTTAAGCTTCAATGCTAATGAATACAGACCAATTAAAAAGCATAAACCAGGTAACAGGTAGAAAGCTGGGTCAAGTGACAGCAGTAGGTTTTCCCCCACACCTATGCCCAGCAACTTCAATTCTTTCACAAGGTCATACAAACTCAAATCACTGCTTTGAGAAGATGTCAATTTTTTGCTATTTAGGGGGAAATATTTTTCTCACAGCCCTCAGTGACGCAGGATTTCCCCTCTAGTGCTCAACAAAGGCCTGTATGATACTGGCCCAGCGATGAGCTTTGCTGGATCAGGACTGCCACCTTATTATATTCTCTGCAACAGGTATACTAGGATTTAAAATGATGGAAGTTATTTAAAGCAATGAAGCTACAGTAATCACATAAGAGAAGATTCAAACTGCATGTTTCTGAACGCTTCTACAATGCCCTGAAGTCAATTAGGTTTTAATTAAAAAAAAAAACTTAAAAAAAAAACAAAAACAAAACAACAGAAAAACAAGTGACGTGAAGGCTTTCAGTCTATGAATTTTTAAAGCACTACTAGTTAATTAAACAAAGGAAGGAAAATATCACACTTCCTTTTTTACAGGTGGCAATATGAAAGAGAAGAGAGGTGAGGTGACTTACTCAGGGACAACATGGTAAGTCAGTAGTGCCTGGCACAGAACCAAGCCTCCTCACTCTGAGATTACATCCTACTCACTCCTTGAAGTCCTGAAGAAGGGAAAAGAAAAATAGCTAAGAGAGCTGTTCAGCTTTGAAATGAGAACGCTGTGTGTGTGAGCCCATAGGCGTATGAACATATGCCATGAGAGAGATGCAAGTAATACTCCCTGATCAGCAATAATAAAAAACTCCCTCCTCCACCTTTTTTTTCCCACCCTATAATAAATAAATAAAGAGGCAAGACAGGGAAGGGGGTAAGTCTGAGTGGTTAGCAGTTAATATCAAAACGTTTCCATTGTAATCAGCGCACTAATACCCGTCACTGTCAGCACCTCTTTCCAGAGAGGCTTTGCTCCTTGTTTCTCTTGGCACACGGTGCTCTGACGCTCACAAGAGATTGCTTTCATAAGGTGCTCCATATCCACACTCAATAGCCATTTTACCCACTTTTTTATGATCTCTTTTGAGATGAATATCCAGTTGTTTGGCTCCGGCAAAGCTACTGAAGTCTAGGACTCAGCTGGCAGAAAAGTAGCTTCCCATAAATAGCGAGTCTTTTGAAGGGGGAGATGTTTGTGTTAACACCTAGCAGAGGGAAGGGAACGGGGCCGGAGAGAGTGGCCGCTCTTCAAAGAGGTTGCCCCTGGCAGGTGTGGGCTCCCCACAGCCAGCTGCTGCCGCCTGCGCTTGGAACGCTCTGCTGGAGCCGTGGCTGCCTTGGCAGTGAGGGGCTCCAAGGAGCTGGGCAGAAGGGCTGGTGGCTGGCCGGGCTCCTCTGGTGCTGTCATGGAGCATTAGAGCCTGTGTTAAGTAGAGGGCGAGCTGGGAAGCATTAAAAAAGCATCAGAGGTTTCAGTGCTCGGTCCCCTGACACTGTCACAGGGTTGATGAAGCAGTAGCCCCCCGGCCCTTTGCTTCAGGTCAATACTCTTTGTTGAATTACTCCTTAAATAAATACCATGTCCCAGGTGATGTGCTACACTACCTACCTCACTGGCAGGAGGACTGTCTCTCAAAACACTTATGTTCAAATATCTTTTGGTATGCAGGCTTCTTGTGAAATAGCTTCGATTTTTACCCTAGTCGGAAGTGTCTCACTGGAAATGTGCAAAGCAGACTGCCCCCGTCCAAACACCAGTTTCCCCTGTGAAGTGTTCAGCAGCAGCAAACCTGTATTTCTTCTCCCCTCTGCTCCTTCTGTTCCCCATGTAAGCAGCGAGACAGGGCGGCACCGCAGCACGGTAAGGGCGCTTACCCCATATCCGACCAGAGCCAAGGCCCAGGGAAGCCTGTGGGTTTGGATGAAGCTCTACCACAGGACAGAAATGCTCATTCTATTGAGCATTCAAACTATTCTATGGTTTGTGTTTCTGAGGCACATACCCTTCCAGCACATGGTGTTCTACAGGCATCAGCTCAGACCCACAGGTTTTGGGTGAGGAAGAAAACTAGGTATTTTACAGAGAAGGAACACATGCTCAGACAAATCTTTTGCTCTGCATTGCTCAGGGGGTTATAAAGATAAATTGGAGAATTCTTAATCCTGGCTTCACTTCCACTCTCAGTGGCCACCTATGATGCAAATCCTCAGTGGTTGTCAAAGGGATTCTCTCTGAAGCTATTCCCCCTAACACCTATTCTGGGAACTGCCCACCTTCCTGGCTCTGTGAATGGGTATGTTGTCTGTGCACACCAACAGCTTCCAAATTCATACCACAGATGCAGCCTCACACCATCTCTCTATGTATATGCACATACACTCAGCTTTTTAAAAATTAGATCTCTGTTCATCAGCCATTATTTATCACAGAGGAGGGTCTGATAGACTACTCATTGCTTTGAATGGGAAATAAAAACCGTTAGTTGCCCTGTCTTTTGGCAAACCATGATTTTTGCATTGCTGTTGTAGTGTGTGCACATGCGTATTTGTGTCAGAAAGACATAACTTTGGAGAAGAGCAGACACTTCAGCTCGATATACTGAGATTCCACTCTAATCTCTTGTTATTGTGAGTACTGTGAAATAAATTTTGCTCTTAAATTTTCTCTGTGTAGTCTCAGTGGAAGGTAACATGTTATGGAAAGTTTGAAAATCAGCTTAGGCATTTTATGTTGCAGAGTAGGATGGAAAACACTTTAGCTGTTTCAAATGTCTTTTTTTTTTTAAAAAAAAAAAAGCCTAACTTAGAAACTTCAGATGCAGTTTACTCCAATTTTTATAGCCCCTGTTAAAAAAACAGTCTGAGGCAAATTGGTAAATGGTTTTTTGAATGACCACATTTGCAGATGACAATTATAAAAAACCTGATGCCACCAGCATGTCAGAATATTTCAGGACTCTCAGACAGTATTGCAGGGGAGTTAAATGGACTTATTTCACCACTGTTTTTTGACTGACCAATGCATAAGTAAGGACATGCTTAATGCATAATGCATAAGTAATGAAATGCTTGAATGCTCTGAAATGCCATCTTAAATTATTTGATTAAGAGGTGACCCAATATGTAACTTCACCCAGCACTTCATAGTGGCAGAAACGCCAAGAGTATCCCACTCTGATATAGGAAAAGATACAAATCCCCCTTATGTTCTTTCTATTTCTTGATTTTTCCAGATCCTTTTTTTTTTTTCCCTCCCTATGAATTGCCTGTCACCCCCACCATCCTCCTTCACCTTCCCACACAGATCCTTTTTTGTAAGTAACCGTGGAACATTCCAGCTCTGCTGCGAGTTAATGCAGCGCGATAGAAGCAGAGGCAACATCAGGGAGTTGGAGATGGGAAAAGTTAAGGGGCTGAGGTTCTGGCTTCAGTTCAATCAATAGTCACTATGCATCTGGCCCCACGTTTCTCCTGCACAATTAACTCAGCCACATTGCACGTACCTTGTCTCTTACATCCATTTGTGAAAAGGAAATGAACTGTTTGCAACACTGAGTCCTGCTTTTGCAGGATGGTGAAAAAAGTCTTACTGATGTCAGGATGGTCCAAGACAGATTCAGTACCACGGACCCAAATAGACCCTGGGTTACAAAAGTTTCGTTTGCAATGCACCTTGAGGTCAGCTAACAGTTGCATTAGCAGCCTTTTTTTTCCCCTTCGTAAGATAACTTCAGGCCCTGCTAGGAAGAAAATGCTCATAACCAATGGGGTTAAAAACTAGGCAAATAATATCAAAATGAAAAGTGCAGGATGAGTGAGGTTAGGCTACGTTTTGCTGTTGTTGTTGTTTTGAGAGACCAACTAATTAGACAAGGGCCAGGGTCTGCCTGTATGCCCCCTCAGTAGTTTTTGTAACTGTGGAGTAATTTCAGCTACAAAATCAGTATTTTTTTCCACTCTAGAAATGACCACAACCCTTGCAGAAGGCATGAGGGCTTTGGTATGGAGGTGCTTTATGCCACTCAGGTTATACCCCCATCGTCCCAGAGAGGGGTAAAGCAGCACAGGTAGTGTTGGAATTGCTCATGCCTGCCCCCAAATCTTCTAATCCAAATGCCAATGACCCCAAACCCTTACCAGGGATAAAATTAAAGCAGTAGAAGTACTTGCACCCAGAAGAACCTGACCAAGTTTCAAAATACATCGATTTCTCAAAATATTTCCTTGCTGGCTCCAAGTCCCGCTCCATGCCACAAAACAGAGCCTGACAGGTGGATGTTGGCAGGACTGAGCAAGTTCCTCCCTGCTTGGGGCTGCTTCTCTCTCCCTTGCTTTAATGAGGGCCAGTTGCAGTGACAGTGAGAGGTTTCCTTCAGTCCACTAGCAGGACAGTGCAACCAGCTCTCCTGTGAGGCTAAGCAACGCCTAAGCTGTAGGACCAAGCCTGACGTGCCAATGAAGCCTCAGCCAGAGCTGCCAAGGCTTGGTTCACTCAGGATCCTCTCAGGACAGAAGGCTGATTAAGGATATTTCAGCTTGTTTGGTTTTGTTATTACTTCACAGCACCAGGAAGCGAGTGAGGGAGCTTTGGTGAGCTGACATTTATAGTATGACAAATGCAGACCCACCCTTAACTTCAGTGGCTGCCACGAGCCATGATGGCAACTCTCCTTTCTCCTCTCTACAAACTCAAGGCAAAAAACAACGTAAAGCTTTTCAAATATCATCCAAAAGCAGGCTGAAGGATGTTTCCCTATCCTAGCTTGAAGCACTTAAAAAAAAAAACCCAAACCAACCAAACAATAACTACACATCTGTACAAACAACCTGATTCTGACTTGCCCTTATCTGTTCCCTCCTTTGCCTTTCCCTCCATCAACTCTACTTCAAAAGCAAAGGTATGGTTCACCTGACATCCCAGTACACTGGTGACGGATGTCATCTGGTATCCATCTCAACAAATACTTGGATGGCCTTTCATCTGAATTTGTTCCTCATTAACCATTCCCATACACATTGCAAAATCACACAGAGAGGATGGAGCAAAAGAAAGCAAGCAGTGAAGTTTATGACTAAAGGAATCTCTTACTTTGCTGACAAATGCAAATGACATTTTTTTCCTCTAATTTTACATTGCATTTTTTCCTCTAATTTTATTCTACCTGAATGAACCCTTCCTCCATTCTGTTAATTATTTTTAAAATTATGAATGTAAGTAAAGTTTAAGATAACAAAGCAAAACACTTCAAATAAAAAAGTCAAAACATTTCTTTTTGAAATTCAAAATTTCTTTTTTTTTTTGACAGATTTGTGAATTTCTTTTTTTTTTTTCTGAAGCTAAATATAGAGACCTGTTAAGAAGTTTCACTGCAAAAATTCTCCCTAGTTCTGAAGAGAAACGTTTCTGTGTGTGCCTGCAGTTTTTGCATGGAAAGAGGAGACATTTAGCAAGTTAGGACAATGCTTAAAGCTGCCAGTACTGCCCCTCTTGATTGCCAATGTTGGCTGCTGTCTGCTGCCTGCCTGGAATCATTTTGCTGTGGATCGTATAATCACCCAGCATCACTGCCAGGGTCCCCAGGGCTTGGGGGTCTAGAGCTCGCTGCAAGCATGAAACATTGCTTATGCTCAGTTTGCACCTGTCAATAGCAGCAACCTTCATGCAGAAAAAGAAAAGCGTTTATGGACTTGAGTAATAATTTAGCAAATCCCCATTAGATTTTTCTTCCCTCCCCAAAGAAACGAAACCAAACAAAAACTAATGTTGATCAGCATGTGTTCAGAGTCATGGCCCACTTTCTCAGCTGGAGCACAGCAGAGCTCTCCTGGCTCTCAGTGCAATGATGCTGATTCATAAGAGTGAGGCACATGGCCCACAGTTTATGTTACACATCCAAAATCCCATATAGACTCAATTTTGCTTTCCAAAGCCTACAGAAACCCACAAATTAACACCTTTTAGCATTATTCACTTCCAGTTTGTCAGTTTTTCTGCAGTAATCGATTAAGAGTAGTTTTCAAGTTAGGTTTTAACTCCTGTTGGTGGGTATATTTATGACACAGTTACATTTACAAGAATACATTAAAAGTTTTCTGAGCAACTTGGAACTACTGAGGGAAGCTTGTGCCTTGCAGTTGCTGTAATCTTTGATGTCAGTAGGAGACCACATTTACTAAAATCAGGCAAGAGAGTTCTGTCTTTTGTGATTACAGCAATCCAGGTTAAACTTATAAAGAAGCCGAGTAATTTTGATGGGCGCTTTTGAAATGTTCAGAAATATTAACAGAGTGCCATGCATTCAAATTTTACCTTTATCTCTCTCCCTCGATTAACTTCTTTTTCTGAGAGAAAGAATGTTGTTTCTTATATAGCATCCAGTTGAGCAAAGGAGAAACAGAGCCTGAACTCTGTGCTCTGGGCACCAGAATCTGATGCAACTCACTTTCATCTCAGTGTAGCTTATCTGTTAGGCAGACCCAATGGAGGCATGAAATCCTAAGGATAAGTTATATTACACAGCATGTGACTGGATTCAGCCAACTCGCCAGTGAGAAATTTGTCTTTCCTTCCAGAGTTTTACTTGCTTTTAAACAGCAGCCATTGCAAACGGAATTAGCCTGTCGGTGTAATCTTTACCATAGTTGGACACGATGAAAAAAAATAGGATACAAATAAGGAAGTTAAAGACCCACAGTCCAACCTGCACGTCAAACCAGACAAACGTGGTTGTATCCACACATATATACACGCATACACAACACACATGACCCGAGTGAGCTTATCAGCTTATCTTGAATGACACAGGGCTGTGACTCGGGAAAACAGATTTGATTCCCAGCCTGGCTACTGAATTCTTCTGTGACTTGAAGTAATACATGTAATATGCGAGTTTTTCATTCACATATGTAGACAAAACAGTCCTTTGTGGCAAGGGCTGTCTTTACAGCGTGCTTCTATATAGCCTAACAAAATATCTCTCATGTGAGTTGGAATTTTTTCATGCCACAAATAAGTTATTTTTGTTTTTGTTTTTGTTTTTTTTTTAATGCCAAGAAATGAATCACAACGAGGGCAGCGCTGGGCAAATACTGTAATTAAAGAACAGCATGTTTCTAGTTTAGTTTTCTCCTGTTGTAATACATACTGCAAACACTTGTCTTACAATACTTGTTCAAAGCATTCCAGGCTGCACTGAGCTGCTGCTTCTGTTTGGGGGATATCAGAATAATATATGCTGGTATTTTATAAGGGCTTTCTTCAGACATGCAGAAACTGGAGACAGGATTCATCAACACCTTTCCTCTGACTGCCAACGCAGAGCCGTGGCTGGGAGATGTGAAATACTCTATAGTAGCTCAGAAGCAGAGAAAAGCAATGAGGACTGCACGGGGGTTTGCGTCAGCCAGCACTCATCCAGGTTGAGTTTGAGTCGAGTGGTGTCATTTTACTATTTTTTCTGGAAAAGCAGCAACTTCATTAAATGTTACACTGCACATTATCCACCACCACTCTCCAGGATACACCCCCATGCTACACGGAGCTGTGCAGCCAAAGACCCTTGTTGACCATCAGTTTCTCGTGAGGAGACCAAACACGACTTCCCCAGCTCTGTGTCACAACTATTTACCACATAGACCTCTGGTTTTAAATATGTATTTTAATTTCCTATAATCCCAGCTCCTACCATGATGATGTGGAATTCCATTTATTCTATTTGTTCTATTTTAAAAGGGATGAAGTCATCTGTGCTGGAAACTATGACCTGATTGAAAGTACTGAAATGCTTCAATGTCTCAGATGCAGCTCTGGCACATGAAAAAGTATATATTAAACTCTTCTGCAGACATTTGATGTCTTGCTATGAAAAGGGATATTGTGCTTCCTCTGTTTAACAGTATTCTCTGTCCACTGTGAAAAGAACCCTGTTTGCACTTTTTTTTTTAAAGTGTGGCATTTTTTTCCACTCTAAACAGGATTGCAAATGAAACTTCAGCATGTATACACACAGAGCCTATATATTACTAACTGCTGGGAGCTAAGGGATGCCAATGCCAGATCTCACAGACTCATTAACTGATTGAATCATTACCAGTGAATCTAGTGCTTCTGAGCTTCAGGACTGTATATTCTAGACTACCCACAACACTCACAGATTCACAGATATTAGGAGTTGGAAAGGACCTAGAAGATCATCTAGTCCAACCCCCCTGCCTGAGCACGATCACCTAGACCAAGTCGCCCAGGAACAGATCCAGGTGGGTCTTAAGTGTCTCCAGAGATGGAGACTCCACAACCC
>JANHGL010000188.1:0-19675 GCA_024611195.1 Ceyx melanurus | reverse complement strand
TTCAAGAAACAGTCTCCGTTGTGTTATTTTATTTTTTTATGGGTCCAGGGGCGGATCTGGCCGGGAGGGTGCGGTGCCCGTAGCTCGATGGAGAGGAGGTGGAAACGCGCTCTCCGGGCTGCTGAGAAGGGCTGGGGAGCCGGAGAACGGGCCGCGCGTTCCGCCGGCGGGGAGACACTGCGAGGGTCCCGGGGTGCCCGGGGCCGGGAGGAGCGCGGACGGAGCGAGTGAGGACAGCGGAGAGGCCGCCCCATGGCGGGGAGGGGAGTGGCGTGCGCGCCTCAGCACCAATGGAGCGCAGGCGATCTGCATAGAGCCCGAAGGGCGCGCCGGGCCGAGCTCTCCCGCAGCTGCCCCGCTGCCGGCGCGGGCTGAGGCGGCGGAGCGAGGTCGGGAGGGAGGCAGCGAGACGGGGATCCGCGTCCTGGCGCTCGGAGGCGATGAGCGGCTCTCACCCTCAGCTATGGGTGGGGCGGCCTGAGTGCCGCCCGGCGCGGGGGAGTTGCTCGGCAGTGATTTCAGCTCTTTTAGTATTTGTCTAGCAGGTTTCCTGCTCCGCGGGAAGCCTCACTCAGTGGTGCAAGGGAATGTGAGGGCGGGGTGGCGTCTGCGCGCTGCGTCCCGCCGGGAGGAGCTTCGGGGAAGGGCCGGGGCTGCTGCGGCTCCCGGGGGCTTCATGGCGGCGGCGCAGCCCGCGGGCTTGGGTGCGGAGCAGGCCAAGGGTGAGTGAGTGCGGGCGGGCGGAGGACGCGTGTGCCGTGCGGGGGGCTCGGGCGCTCTGGCAGACCCTCGTTCGCCCCTCGCAGCGGTGCTGGCGGAGGTGATCAAGGCGTTCGGGGTGCCCGAAAACGCGCAGCGCATGGAGGAGGCTCGGGATAACGCCTGCAACGACATGGGCAAGATGTTGCAGTTCCTGCTGCCGGCGGCCACCCAGATCCAGCAGGACGTGATCAAAGCTTACGGCTTCAGCAACGACGGCGAAGGTGGGTGAGCGCCTGCCGAGGGCGGAGGGGGCGGCAGCGGGGCAGGTGCCTCCTTCCCAGCCAATTTCTCTTCTCGCAGGAGTCCTCAAGTTTGCCCGGCTGATTAAATCCTACGAGTCACAAGACCCGGAGATCGCGAGCATGTCGGGCAAGCTGAAGGCTATGTTCCTGCCGCCCATGACCCTGCCGCCGCACGGGGCCGGCACCGGCGGAGTGGCAACGTCCTGAGCCCGCGGACCCGGCCGCCGAGCCCCGCTGCTCTGCCCGCGCCTCCCCTGCCGAGCTGCGGCTCCCAGCGGCCCTGGCAGCGGAGCACACGAACGAGGGAGATGCTTCGTGCCCGCCCGCCTGTCTGCTCGTCAATAAAAAATGTTGGAAATCTCCATGTTTTGGAGTGAATGTGAGCTCGGCGGTATTCCTCTTACAGACGTGCCCCTCTCTGCTGCAGAGGCAGCTCCAGTGCCCATCTCACACCTGGTAGAACCCGTTTTGAGGGACCCAGGATGCACCAAGTGCTGCAGAAATATAGTTGCTTGATGATGTGTAGTGACTTTTGGGCTCTTTTTAACGTGTCAGAAGTGCTGCGAGGGAGCAGTTAGAAATGCCAGTTTGGAGGATAGTGGGTAATGTGCCTGTAAACACAGCCTAGGGCTGCTCAGCAGGACTGAGCCCTCAGCCCCCAGCAGGCCTGCTGCAGCTTGCTCACTGCCAGTGCCTGTGGCTGCCTTGTTTGCTGGGCTGAGTGTGCAAGCAGAGGCAGCAGAGAGATGCTGCAGGGAGCTGGGCTCGCCCTGTTTGGCTGCAGCTTGCGTTAGAACGATGGAAACAAAACAACATCCCATCTGGTGTCTTTGGGGACTGAAAATGGACAAAGTGAGTGGAGCTGCCTCCCTCCAGGGTGATGCTTTGTTTCCGATTCAAACGAAGGGGTGACAAACACATCTGCTTACAGCCTCCCATCTCGCATGCCCGTTGCCCTCGGGAGCAGTGTGGAGGTGTCTGGGGAGGGTAAGGGCAGCCGGGTTGGTGGGGCTGGAGGTGCAGAGAGGTGCGAGCGCTGCGGGCGGTTTCGCCGCCTGTGCCTTTGAGTTCCAAAGCAGGCAGGAATGTAGCCGGTGAGGGCGTGAACTCCGTGGGTAGGAGGCAGGAAGAGCAGTCCTTCCCTTCCGTCTCATCTACCTCTCCCAGCTTGGCTTTGGCTTTCCTCCACCCCTCCAATTACTCATTAACTACAGCCCAGGAAATGTTTTGCAAATGGTGAAGATGAAGCCCTCCACTTGCGGTTTGCCTGACCTGGAGCTGCTTTCTCCTTACTCTGCTGCCTAGGAAGAGGCAGAGTTCAGGACTGTGCCTGTGGGGATTGATCACAGGTGAGTCACGGGAGGTGCAGCAGCCCCCCTGTGCTGCTCCTCCAGAGCTGTAGCACTCACTGCCATGAGCATCCAGCCCTGGTGGGCAGGTGTGAGTCCACCCTTCCTCTGACAAGGTCTTTGGTCTCTCTCCCAAGTCTGTCTCAAGATACTATCTTGTTAATTCTAATACTGCTTTATTTTCTTTAGTAGGACACCCTGGTTAAGGGCTGTGGTACTTCCTCCACCAGCTGTTGTCAGTCCCCCATCAGTGGGGAGCTGAGAGTCCTGATGCCATCCTGTGGGTGAGTGCTGGGAATTCTAGTTAGGGGGAGAAAACAAAAGCTGTTGTGTGTGAAAAACAGAAATATCAGCATTAGAATTGGGCACGTAAGGAATAAAACCCCCTCATCTTCTAGTAGAAGCTACAGGATAGCCAGAGGACTGGGGCTCAATGTGTTGTGTGTTATTGCTGTTCCCATTGCTTCTCCTCACTTTGATGAAGACCAAGCAGGGTTTGTGTTGCCCCATCCTCTACAGTTACTCTGCAAGTTCTGCAGCTACAGAATCTCTTTTTTTTTTTTTTTTTTCTTTTTTTTTGAGTGAGTGAGCTTTTAAATCCTGGCTATTTCTTGATTTGCTACAGTCTTTCTACCCCTTCATGGAACAGCAAGACATAAAATCTTCACAGTCCAAACAAGTGCTCTGCTTGACTGATACAGCATGGTGTAAGGAAATGGGATTCACACAAGCATTATGAGGACCTGGGAAATCAGAGTGGTCTAGCACTGCCCTGGGGTCCTGTGGCCTGACAGAGTGCATCTGGCTTGGGCAAATCCCAGGGAGAAGGTCCATCTGCCCATTCCCCAAGCCCACCTGGCCTTCACTATGTGCTACCAACTGAACCACGATCCAGTTCCGTGCAGGACAGCACAACCTCCTGTCTAAAATCATCTGGGTGCTGAGAAGTAACAAATACAATGCTGATTATCAAAAGGGGCTCCAAATGAGGTCTCCCAAATGTGAGAGAAGCACAGAAGAATAAAGTTGCCAACTGGGCAAGAGGGTAGGCAGCATAACAGGGAAAGCAGTGAGTGTGCTATGAAAGCAAGAAAGTGCAAGAATCTACAATCTGCTGTGGTAAAGATAAATCTTTTCTTGTAAAACAAGGTTTTTGAGGGACTTAGCAAGCTTATGGATGACTTGACAAGATTCTTCCATTAAAGTCTTTAAATAAAGCTGAAGTCATGGCATAAGAAAGAAGATGAAGGTTTTCTCGGGTAAAATAGGAAGTAGAAGATAGGAAATGACAAGTGGGAATAAACACACAGTTTTTACAGCAAAAGGAAGTAATCAGAGGTCAGATCACTGATCATTCTGAGATCCATGCAGTTCAGTATATTCCCAAATGACCTGCAAACAGAGCTTGGTGAGGTGGGAAAATTGGCTGATGACAGCAAACTTCTCAGGATAGCAGACTGGGGCTGATGGATGGTGGATAATTGCACAGAGACCTTGTGAGTGTTAAATGAGTGGGCAACAGAACAGCAGGTGAAATTCCACATAGAAACAATGGTCTCACAGAAAAATAATTCAAAATTTACATAGAAAACAATGAACTATAATAGTAACCTCTGGATTAAGACTGATCATGTGTAGGGCTGTGCAATTGTTGGATTAATGTTCCCTTGAGGCGAGTGAACAGCAGAAATAATCACCATAGATGTGTCCATGGCACACCAGCATCTTGAACACTGCAGGTCTGTGCCACCCCTAACTCTTACCTCCAAAAAAGATAAGAGCAGAGTTGGAAAGATCTCAGAGAGGGACAGCAAGGATGATCAGAGGTGTAGAACATGACCTCGTCCTCTAGGCTTCCTTTAATAACCATTTTGAGCCCTGGACCATCTAGTCCAACACCCTGCTCAGAGCTAACCCCAAAGCTAGATCAGATTGCTTAGGGCCTTGCTCAGTCCTGAACATCTCCATAAGTGAAGGTTCCCCAGCTTCTCTGGGACCCGTGGCAACTGCTGAACTGTCCCTGGGGAGGAGTGTGTAATTTTTCCTGATATCTAATCAGAATTTCCCTTGCTGGAAGTTATGTCTGTTGCCTCTCACCCTTTTGCTGTGTCCCACAAAGAAGAATCTGGCCCCCTTTTAGGTGCTCTAGACTAGACTGGCTCTGATTTTGGTGCACTGGTTCAGGTGCAACTTCTACAACTTTGTGTAGAAAATGTTCCCTTGAGCTGCAGCAAAATACTTCTAAAATATCCTTTATTTTTAACGATCACTTTTAAGTCAGTCAGTACAGCTGGATCCCTGCAGCTCACCATATACCAGCTTGTTGCCTTTCTAGCAATGAAATGCAGCTTCCCACTCGTCTCTCTGCTACTTCCCTCTGTTAGTTTCTGTGGTGGCCAGAGTGGTGTGTTGGTCACTGCTAACAGCCTGTTCAGCTTTCTGTGGGATATCACAGTCTGCTGCTGTGCGGGGAAGTCTGCAGCTGGAAATAAGCAAGTCTCTTGCTGCTCCTGTTGCCCACACCAGCACCCAGGCTAGCTGAGATGGCCCCAGGGAACAGTCATCCCCCTTGGGTTGCACTCTGGCTGCTGTTTAGCTCCCATTCTTTCATGAGACCTGCAGACCTTGCAACTAGTGCTATGAGAAAGGGCATTTCTAAAGACGGTTTGTTTTCCTTCTTTGCATGTAGTTGTCCAAGTTGACAGCTTTGGCCTCACTATGCTGTACTGGGATCTTGAAGGTCCTCAGTTAAGCTCTCTTGGGGCTGTGTGGACCTTGCTGCAGGTAGTAGCTCTTTGTCCTGCTCTCTTCCTGCTTTTCTGGGCAGCTTCACTGCCACCTCCCACCCTATTCCATCTCTTCCAAGCCACCATTGCTCATGGCAGTCACGTCTCCCAGAGGGCTGTTTTCAGGAAGGCAGTGCTGTGCTTGCAGCACCGACCTGGACCCTCAGAGTCTGCAGCTCTAGGTTTGCACCCATTCCTCCTGTGGCTGATGCAGGATCCTTACCCGCCCAGAAGGTTCACTGGGGAGCTGGAGTACAGAGGTTTCATCTGGGGAGCTGAGGGCAGCCCAGCAGAGCCAAGCTGTGTGGCTGGGCTGTCATAACTTGCAGCAGGGAGCTGCTCTGCTCAGCATGTGCTTGCAGGTGTTGCCTGCTTCTGCCTCGCTGGTGTGTGGGTGACCCCGGGCATCTCTGGTCCCCTTAGCACTGTGGCAAGGGCTCGGGCCTGCGAAGGACTCTTGTCTCTCACTGGCCTTTTAGGAAAGAAGGGGATCTGAAAACACACAGGACTGAATTTCTGAGCACAGCTAGGATGCACTTTGCAGAATCAACCCTGGTGTGCTGAAAAGACAGGGACCCAAGAATAACGGGGCGGGGAGGATGGGGAGGAAAGACAGAAAAGGAGAAGCAGAAGTGTGTGCAAAGCAGCTCGGGGCCGGGGAGCTGATGGCTCAGAGAGCTTCCTGTTCCCAGAGCCGCGTGTGCCCCGCCGTGCGCAGCGCTGGCACCTGCCTGTGCCCAAGGCTGCTCGCCCATACCAGCCACACGCCAATGGAGAGGGGCTGAGTGGGCTGACAGCAAGCTCCAGGAGGAGAGGGGCTGAGTGGATCGAGGAGACGCCAGGAGAGATGCGTGGCCAGCTCCCAAGAGGAGCGCAGACCTCCAACTTCCTTTTTCTTGCTGAAAACTAACTGATTTCTGCTCTGCGTTTGTGGTGCTGCTTTGCCACTTGGGCCCCCCTCAGCTTTCACCCTTCACGATGGTGAGGTAAGAGGGGCTGGGAAGTGTGTGTGTGTGTAAGGAGGGAGACCAGGAAAGTAGGACGGATCAGAGCAGGGATCATCCTGGAAGCCGTATCTCAATGGAAACTTCTCATATGCTGGGGGAGGTACCAGGTAGGAAGGGATGCTGGTGCTGCTGTCACCTGGGTGGGTATCTCTAGGAATGCTGACTGGGAAACATTCTTCACTGCACAAGTCTCCATAACAACACCTAGCATTTTTTTTATTCACCTGGCTCTTGTTTTGATCTCCTCTGCCAGGTGGTTTCACCGTGACCTGAGCGGGCTGGAGGCTGAAGCTTTATTGAAGGGCCGAGGTGTCCATGGGAGCTTTCTGGCCAGACCCAGTCGGAAGAATCAGGGGGACTTTTCTCTTTCAGTTCGGTAAGTAACCTGGACCCAAACTTCTGTCTTTCCAGTGTTCCATATGCAGAAAGCTTAGATCCTCATGTGTCCTCTGGCATCTTCTTCATCCCACCCTTATTCTTTTGAGTTATTTCTGAGCTGTAAAAGGAGCTGAGATTCCCAGCATCTTCTAGACCCCTCAAGTTGCCTGAGGAGCTTTTCTTTCCAGTCATTTCCTTTCACTGGGACAGTTCACTCTGGTTCCATGGCAGGAGATAACACGGAACGTTTTCTGCCTCATTTCCAACCCCCTAATTCTGTGCATCATCCCACAGGGTTGGTGATCAGGTAACCCACATCCGCATCCAGAATACTGGGGATTTCTATGACCTGTACGGAGGGGAGAAGTTTGCCACGTTGTCAGAACTTGTGGAATACTATACACAGCAACAGGGCTCACTGCAGGACAAAGATGGAACCATCATCGACTTGAGATACCCGCTGAACTGTTCTGACCCCACTACGGAGAGGTACAGAGAAAGCCAAGCAGCTGCTGTGTCTGGGATGAGATCTCCTCTGGGTGTCTTGGCCTTCTTTCTGCCCTGCCAGCATCCCTAGGGCAAATCCTGCACACAGTGTCTCCTGCATCCCGTAGCTTCCTATGCTTCCACATTGGCAGCATCCCCAGCAACAGCTGAACGTACCTTGACCTATCACAGCAGACCTTAGAGGGCTCTATTTTTACTCTGCTTTCCTGTTGCCTTTGCTATTTATATACTGTTGTTGAAGGTGAGGGTTGTGGTGTTAGCTGTGGGTCTGCAGCAGTCCACAGAGTGACAGGTTATGTGGAAGCCCTCAGTCTTTCCCCAGACGTATTGGTTATTACAGGCCTGGCTGACTCACATGGCTGTTAGAGCAGGACCATGTTCCCTTGCTGTGTTCCTAGCCTGAGCAGTCCCTTTCCTGTCCCTGTTTTGCATCTGTCTCTGCCACTGAGTTCAAAACTCAAATCAGGAGGTTTTGCCCCTTGAGTTGGTGCTGTCGGGCTCTTGGGTGCAGCTCGGGGAGCAGTCCTGCCTGGCTCTGGGATGGAAAGGTCCTCCTTGTGCACCTGGAGGCAGGGAGCAAAGTCAAAATGCCTGGATATGCTCTTGCTTACTCTGGGGTCAGTCTGCAGAGGGGCCAGCTGCTGCCTGCCAGCCATCCTCTCTACTCAGGGCTGCTGGGTTGCAGCCCGACAGCTTCCTCCCTTCCTCCCTGCGGTTGGAAACTTCTCCCCCCCACCAGGCTCTTACGAAAGCTTCTCTCACTCTCTCCCCAAGTGATTTTCCATCACGTGGCTTTGAAGAGCTGGACTCTATAGGGGGAAGAGAGGGGGGGAGAACGGGACCCAATTAACCCCTTTCTGCCTGTAGAGGGGAAACCTCCGATAAGCAGGGGGGTCATCATTTCTCTGGGGTGCAGCTGAGCATGGGCACGTGGTGGCTGAACACTTCTTTGGGATGAGGTTCAGAAATGAGTGAGTGCCTTGCAACGAAAGTCACCAGATACTTCTTGCAGTGTGACTTCAACAGTGAAGTCACCTGCCAAGGCACAATGCTTCTCTGCCATGCCCTGCTGTCAGAATGGTTCCTAGGTGTTGTGGAGAGGACCGTACTGCTCTGGATGGATGAATGACTGGGGCATGGCCTCCAACAAACCAGTTCTGATCTTGGGAACAGATAGCCCGAGCAATGTGAAGTTCACCGTAGGCACCAGTGTCACCCCAGGCCCCTCTTCCCACAGCTCTAAGCAGACTGGCACCAGCCTGGCCCTGATGGCAGCACATGCAGTGATGTACAGAACATGGCTGGTGCTTGTTCCAATACTTGCAACGAACAGGAGCTGGGAGGGGTGTTGCAAGTCAGTCTGATGTAACTGCTGCTTGCTTTTGAAATGCTGCTCACCAGGGCAGATGGACAAAATGTCTGTCTCCAGCAACTGAGGCAGCTCTGTGGCAGTGGGACAAAACTGCAGGGAACATGACCTTTGGCTGGCACAGCAGCTGTGCTGCAAAAGCTTCTGAACACAGAGCCCAGCACACAGCTCCAGCTGGACACGGGGGTGTCCCAGGACCTGTTTGAACCAGGCCCATCGCTGCTGCAGAAGGACCCAAATTCCCTCCCTGACACTGAGATGGGAAGGAGTAGGAGCACCAGAGCTGTGGTGGCCTCTGAGCTGAGATGTGTTCAGACCTAGTAAAACCTCCATCAGCAAATGGATACTGGGAGGACTGGGATTCAGAACATTTCCCAGTACCCAGAGCAGCTCACAGCTCTCAGTTTTCTGTAATTGGAATCTCTAGCTTCAGCTTGCAAATAAGTTTTGTGGAAGCAGGACAGAGCTGCAGTGGACATGGCCTTTAAGATCTCTACTTGGCATCTCAACAGTGCCCCCCAGGACCTTGGGACTCAATTATCCTTTGACTGAAGAGGTGGCTGAGTTTCAGAAAGAGGGGCCATCTGGGTGCTGCTAAACCCAATGGGAGAGTTTCTGACTCACTGGGGGTTTCTTTTTGTTTCCCTGGTGCTTGAGTTCCCAAAGCACCTTGCAGCAATTAAGGAAAGGCTCGGGTCCTAGTAATGCTGGGAGGTGCTGAAATCCAGGGACTACCCTCCCCCAGTGGGGCTTCAAGCCAGGGAGCATCACTCACCTGTGCTCATGTGTATCCCACAACTGGTACTGTGTCCTCTGGTACCAGCATTCTGCTCTCTGGGTTCCTTCTACCTCCATCTCATCCCTTGACCCTTCCTTTTCCTCTCTCTATTTCTTTCTGTCTCTGCTTTTCCCAAGATCCTACTCTTCCCTTAGTTTCCTTCCCTCTGTCTTGCCCTCCCTTCTGTTTCCTCTTTCCTTTCTTCCTCCCTCTACCATCCCCAGTGTTGCTGTCCTTCACTTATCAGCTGTAGGGTGTCTACTTACCTGCATCTCCACCTCCCTCCTGACCTTCTCATGTTATTTTCCTAGGTGGTACCATGGGCATCTGTCTGGATCTGCAGCTGAGTCCCTCCTCCAGGCCAAAGCTACTCCTTGGACCTTCTTGGTGCGGGAGAGCCTCAGCAAACCCGGGGATTTTGTCTTGTCTGTCCTCACTGACCAGCTTAAACCTGGGTCTGCTGCTTCACCAGCTGGAGCAACCAGTGCTTCTGGGGCCCAGCTCAAAGTCACGCACATCAAGATCATGTGTGAGGTGAGCAGTTGGGATAGCAAAAGGAAAGGGAGTGGAAGAGGTCTGCTGATCTCTGCTGGTTATGTCCTCAAAAGCATAGGCCCTGACATCTTGATTATAACCATCAGTGATTCTGAATTTGGATCAAAGTTCTGTCACCTTGTAGATTCCTTATGTCCTTGCCTCAGCCTGGGTGGTCATGGGCAGTGTTGAGTGCTCAGACATGGGAGGAAGCAGGTCTCACTGTGACCAAGAGCTCCAGCACAGAGAGTCTGTGGTGAGAGAGGAGGATTCACAATCTTATTGTTCATCAAAAGAATCAGAAACTCTTGGAGGAGGAGGGGTACCTGCAAGGCTTTCACACTTAGCCTGAAGGATGTTACCAACCTGCCTGTCACAACTTCTCCCATTTCTTTCATCTGGGATGATGCAGAAAACAGAGGGAGATTTCAAGGGCAGAAAGCATCTGACCTGAAATGGTAACCGTGGGCTTCCACCCACTGAGAGCAGGAGTGGGTTCACCATGCTGGGAACGTAGTGATCTCAGGGCAAACTTACCATTTGACCTCCCTGCCAGAGGAAAAGCTCCTCCAGACGGCACAAGGTGGCGCCTGTGGCTTTGCAAGCAGCGGTCCCCTTCCCCTGAGCAAGATCAGCTTTGGAGGAAGGTCAGGAGTAGGATGTCACACGTTCTCCATCCATTTAGAACGGACGCTACACAGTTGGAGGGGCTGAAGTGTTTGACAGCTTGGCAGATCTGGTGGAGCACTTCAAGAAGACTGGAATTGAAGAGGTGTCTGGCACCTTTGTGTACCTGAAGCAGGTAAATCCCATTTTCTCTCTTTCTTAGGAATCCTTTGGAGGGATAAAAATTAAATGGTTAATTTTAACCATTTAATTAATGGTTAATTTTAACCAATTTAATGGTTAAAATGGTTTGGTTCTGCTTTGGTGTCCCTCTCCTCCTTTTCTCCACAGCACACAGAGGACACTGTGCTCTCCAGCAGCATTTCTCTCTCATGCCAACTCTTTTGTGTTTTGCCAGCCCTATTATGCTACGAGAGTGAACGCTGCTGACATTGAGAACAGAGTGCAGGAATTGAACAAGAAAAGTTTGACTGAGGAGACATCCAAGGCTGGATTCTGGGAGGAATTTGATGTAAGAAACTGCTGAGGGACATTATTCTGGCATTTGGGGGAGTCCCTGTGCTCCACCTCATTCTCTACCCTTGATTTCATCCTAGACATAAACTTCTCAGGTGTCTCATCAATTCTTGTAAATTTATCTCTGAAAGAAGTCTCCGTTTGGAGCCTGTTCCCCTGGGGACTGAGTGTCATCTTCAAGTGAACCTAGTGAGACAGAAATGTGTTTTTTCGTGTTCAGGAGATTAAAGCCACTAAGAATTTAATTAGTAAGACTAAGACTTTAATTTAGCAAGGGCATGAACCTTGGACTTTTCAAGTCTAGATTTGCTTTTCATTTCTCTGCTCCCCCACAAGCATGCCCATGTGACCCCAGAGTCACCACTGTTCCTCTGAGTGCCCACCTCCCCGTCATATATTGTGACCTTGCTTGTGACTGCTCTTTCTTCTGCTCTCAGAGTCTGCAAAAACAGGAAGCCAAGCAGCTGTTTGACCGTCATGAGGGTCAGAGACCTGAAAACAAGAGCAAGAACCGGTACAAAAACATCTTGCCCTGTGAGTCTTCCTCCTCCATTACAAACAAAACCAAACAAAACCAACCAACCAATCAAAAATACCCAATAAATAGACACAGACAGGCAATGAGGAGCTGTCTGAGTCATCCCTGGCCCTGCCTCAGCCTGCTCTGTCCTCCAGAGCAGGTTACAAGGTGTGTGGCATTGAGGATTTAAGAGCTGATGAGGGAGGTCACAGCCTTTTCCTGTCTTAAGGAATGAAGCAGAGTTGTATCAGACTCATTATTCTGATGGTCCATTATGGGGGTAGAGAGATGGGCAGATGGGGTGAGATTGGTCTGACCCCAGAGCAGGAGAAGTGAAAATCTGGAGCGTGCTGCGTGCACTAGGCAGCATGAATGAGATGGTGTGGGGCAATGCAGGAGCTTCACGTGGCTGGGCAGAGTATCTCACTTCTGTTTATTCTTTCACTGCATCCACAGTTGATCACTCCAGAGTCGTCCTCCAAGGAAGAGACCCAAATGTACCTGGATCTGACTATATCAATGCCAACTACATCAAGGTGAGGCTCGTGAAAGGTGGCTGCGTGCCTCAAATGGGGGAAGGCCTGCCCCGTTCCTGCAGTCCTGATCTTCCCCTGTCCACATTAGAACAACCTGATCAGCCCAGATGAGTGCACGAAGACCTACATCGCTAGCCAGGGTTGCCTGGATGCCACAGTCAATGACTTCTGGCAGATGGTGTGGCAGGAGAACACACGCATTATTGTGATGACCACCCGGGAGGTGGAAAAAGGGCGGGTAAGTGGCAGGTTCTGTGTGTCTCAAAGCTGCCTGCTCTTCCTCTCCAACCTCTGCTCTGCTTTTTCTCTCTTCTGCCTGTCTCACCCTGCCATCTCCACCCACACAGAACAAATGTGTCCCTTACTGGCCAGAGCTGGGCAGCATGAAGGAATATGGCCCCTACCTGGTGGAGAACGCCGGGGAGCACGAAGCCTTGGAGTACAAACTGCGGCATCTCTGCGTGTGCCCCACGGATAACGTGAGTGCTCCTCGCTGGGGCTGCCACTGAGCCCGTGGCTCTGCCACCCACTGGGTGTCCAAGACTGGGAGCTGCTGCCTGGGTGCTGTGGTGATGCTCCTGCTACCATCCTTGGGTTTGGTGTTCCCGCCGGGTTTGGTCGGGAATCGCCGGGAAGTTGGCAGGAGACGAAGATTCCCTTTGGCTTCAGCCCTACCTCTCCCTGAGACAGAGGCCAGGGGTAGGACTGGAGTGCAGTTTTACCAGTGGGGTGTTTTGTTATTATCAGGGTAAGGCTGTGCGTGACATATGGCACTACCAGTACTTGAGCTGGCCTGACCATGGTGTGCCCAGTGAGCCAGGAGGAGTGCTCAGCTTCCTCGACCAAATAAACCAGAAGCAAGAGAACATCCCAGATGCAGGGCCTATACTGGTGCATTGCAGGTTAGTACAGCAGCTGGGTTTTGAAGTATTCTCCATCCCTTGTCTAGGGTGAGGCATAGAAAGCCTGTCCTACTGCACCAGCTGTTCTCCAGGATGTGGAAGTGATGCATACACTATCCCCAATACCTGTTTTTAACTCTCTGATGTCCCCAAACCAAACTTTCTGCCTGTTGAATCCCTGACTCTCTTGTAGCAGCTGTTCCACAGTCCCACAAGTGCTACGTCCTTCCCCAGAAGCACCTGCATCTGTTTTCAGGAGCTGTATTGCTCTGACCTCTGCTTGTCCTCTCCTTGCAGTGCTGGGATTGGCCGCACTGGAACTATCATTGTCATTGATATGATAGTGGAAGCAATCTCCACCAAGGGTAAGTAAGAGGACCCCAGAATATCTTGAAGGAAACTGGCCTACCCATGAGGGCTGTGCCCTTAACTCCAGCTGCAAAGTGATGGGAAGTATTAGGTGTCAGTGGGAGAGATGCTGCCACAGCCCTGAGAAGGTTGTGCTGTCCTTGCTGCTGGATCTCTGTGCCCCATGTTCCACTTACTGTGGTGGGTTCAGCCTTCTCTGAGCTTGGGCTCTTCCTCCAGGGCCAGGCTTGAAAGATGCTGAGTGGGAATGAGGGATAAGAGGTCCATACCTGAGTCAAGAGTTTGGAGGGAGGTGGAAACTTCTTTACTGACTTCCTCTGTGGCTGGTTTTGATGAAGAATCTGGAGATGGGAGCAGTGAATGTGTCTGTAAGCTTTTCTGGTGTGCATTGCTAGGGCTGGACTGTGATATTGACATACAGAAGACCATCCAGATGGTGAGGGCCCAGCGCTCAGGGATGGTGCAGACAGAGGCCCAGTACAAGTTCATCTACATGGCCATCTGCCAGTTCATAGAGACAACCAAAAAAAAGCTGGACGTTATCCAGGTGAGAAAAGGGACTCTGCTTCCCTGTCCTGTGAGCTGAGGTCCTGCATGGTGCTGCCTCTGAGCCTGAGTGCTGTTTCCTAAGTTTTAAGCTAGCACTGGACTACAATGGGGCACCAAGATTTGAGTCCCTGTACCTCTCTTTAAAATTCAAGGGACAACAATAGCAGCTCAAATACCAGCCCCTTCTGAACTGCTGAACAGGAAGTTTTAATGCAGTTATTTCAACTACATTCTACACATCTCTGCCAAGCACTTTTTTGTTACAAGCTGAATCTAAGCCAGGCAAAGACTTTGCCCTCTCCTTGCCCATGTTTCCCATGCTGGTTCTGCAGTTGCAGGATTTTCTCCTACTAGCTGAGAAATGGCACATTTTGACTTTTCTGGCAGCATCCAGTAGCTGCTGTTGTTTAGTGGACACGTGGCACTCTCAGGCATTTGCATCCCTCAGTGACAGCAGTGGGCAGAGTGCACTGAGCCTGAGGACTTCAGCAACCCACCCACCTTCACAGCGAGCCTGGCAGAAAGCAGTGGCTAAACAGCCTGAACTCTTCAGGTTTCTCTCAGACCACTCTCCTCTCAGCTTTGTTTTTCTCCCCTGTAGTCTCAGAGAGGCAAGCCAAATGAGTCTGAGTATGGGAACATTGCCTACCCCCCTGCAGTGAAGAACGTGCATGCCAAGGCTTCTCGAAAATCCTCCAAGTAAGAGCTCACCTAAACCAGGGGTCTAGCTACACCTGCCTCTGGCAGTAGTCTCCCTGCTGGCTTTTTCCTCTGGCTTATTTTTTTTTCCCCCTTGTTTTTCCCTGGCCTTACAGGCAGAAAGAAGAGTCAACTGTTTATGAGAACTTGGGGAAAAGGGAGGAGAAGCTGTGGAAACAGCGCTCCTCAGAGAAGAAGCTGAAAGGCTCGTTGAAGAAAAAGTAAGCAATATATTGCAGGTTTTGAACCTGGGGTGCAGGAGCAGAGCTCGTGCCCAGTCTGGCCTGTCTTGCATTCCTTGCTCTTTGGCTGGAGCAAGGCCTTCCCCTTCTCTTCTGTGCCACCTTTCAGTAGCCTGAACCAGATTGCTTCCCAGCTCAGCTGATCTGTCAGTGTCCCCTGCCTGTGCAGGCCAGTGAAGTCTCTGGCTGCCCCTCCAGCATTTATTATCAGGAGACCATCAGGTCTCTTCTTTCACTTGCTCTTTGAGCACTGGGGCCAAAAGTCACCTCTGCTGTGTCAGCTTCAGTGGACTTCTCAAGGAAGAGCTCTTTACAGAGACTGCATCTCTGCCCACTGCTGTGAGTTAGAGTTTAGCCTCTCAGTGTTCCCTAAAAAAGCTTTAAACATGTGGAGGGTTTGGCCCATTTCAGCTCAGCTCCTCTGCAACTCAACAGAAAACCTCCTCCTTCCTTAATACAAACCCTCTGCCCTATGATCCCTGGTCTCTTTGATCCTTCATTTGTGCTGTAAATAGACCAGAATTTAATGATGGTCATTTTTTTCTCCTTTGTAAATAAACTTGTGTTTGTTTGAAGGCTGAGTCCCAACAGTTTTTTTTTCTCTTTGAGTATAGATATACCCCTGACTTCACTTGCAGCCCTGAGAAGACTTAGAAGAAAGGCTCTAGTGTAGTTTTCATCACTTCCTGCAGAAGCTTTGAGCAATTACAGTGGCTCCTTACTGTGAGGCTTGAGTGTTGGTAGGCATCAGTTAAGTTTGAGCACAGAAAGTTACCTGTGACAAAAATTGGACTCAGTTGTGCAACCAGGCACCCATAGATTATAGCTACTCCTCTATAAATCTTATGCTCTTCTTCACTGGAGAGCTTACCTTGGAGTTGTGTGTAAATAGACATGATTGGTTTGGAACAGAGATGGTCTCGTGGGTGGCTGTCTTGGCCACTTTGAGCTTGGAACAGTTGGATTTAAAATCTTGGTGATAAAAACTGTCAGTAGAGCTGCTACCCTGGATTGGAGGAGAGAAGACACTTGTAGGCTGCTCAAGGAACTTGTTAATAAGCTGTCTGGTACTGCAGAGGATTGTACAAAAGGCTTTTTTAAGCATACTAATAGAAAAAGAAGACTAAAGAAAACACTGGTCTGTTACTTAATGAGATTGGTCCCCTCATCCCCAAACAGGGATGAAGATAAAGCACAGACATCTAAGACCTTTTTCACTTCTTGTTTTGGCATCAGTGTTGGGGCAGACTGGGCCACCATCCCTGGATGTGTTTAAGGGACATTTGGATGTGGTTTTGAGGGACATGGTTCAAGGGAGAACTTTGTAGAGTAGGGATAATGGTTGGACTGGATGATCCCAAGGGGCTTTTCCAACTCAGATTCTCTGATAATGGGGTGATCAGGGCCATAGTGGGTCTATGGGGTCCACACTGGGACTATAGGGGCTGTTGTGGGGATCTAGGGGTATACTGGGGCTACAGGGCTCATACTGGGGCAATAAAAGCCTTGCTGAGGCTGTACAGGGGCTATAATGGAGCAATAGGAGCTAGGCTGTGGTTATAGGAGCTGTAATGGGGCTTTGCATGCCACACAGGGGCTACAGGGTCCATACTGGGTCTATGGGGGGCTCACTGGGCCTACAGGGGCCACACAGGGGCTCTAGGGGCCAAACTGGGTCTCTAGTGGCTATAATGCCCTCAACCAAAGAAAAACTCCCTTCCACCTCCCCCTATGCAAAGGAATCTCCTTTTCAGGCACTAAACACAGTGGACACAGTCTAATTTTCAGGGTTTTATTTTTACAAATGTTTGAAAGAATCACTGAGCAGCCAGTGACATAAATTGATATTCCAGCAGTGACAGGCACCCAATGAATGACACTTCCCTGAATTCACTCCCAGGTTCTCATGGGATCAAGAGTGAAAAAGGAATAAAATTTACTAGGGAAAAAAAACCCAACCTAGTGCTGATGGCAGAACTCCCTCGCTTGGCCAAAAAGAACTGATCTTACCCTACAGAAATCTAAAGATTAATGAATGAATTACTGTATCCATGGGGGTTATTACCAATAAGACCCCTTGCTTCCTCCCCAGCTGTAACTGGTTGGGTGAGAGGATTTACAGCTGCTTAAAGGCAGAGCCAAATCCCTTAACTGCATCACCACAGATGGAGCAGGGGCACAGGAACCAAACCTGGCTATTGGATTAGCAACTTCAGAGTGAGGGCAAACAATGCTGTCAGAGGGAGTTCAAAGCTCCTCACTTGTATCTTCTGCTGGTTCAGTGCTGCCAGTTCTAGGAGACTTCAGTTTCTTTCATTTCTTCCCTTGTTTGAGTAGGAGACTGTCACTGAAAGGGAGACAGAAGTGAGTTACTAGTCCAGCAAGCATAAACAATGCTAAACCAGACCCCTTCCACACTCCTGGGGGTGGGGGGTGTCACACCTAGACTTCCAAAGCCTTCCTGTTAGAACCTTTATTTCCAAAGCCTGTCTGGAATAAGAATCCGAGCAGAGGTAAGGAATCCTTATCTTTACAATCAGAGACCCCACTGAGAAGAAACCAGTTCTGGTTTCCTTTCTGGATCCTAAGAAATCTAAGCTTTCAGCTGCAGGCTGCTGGCTTAGCCACACAAGGTTCCTTATGGGTCACACACAGAGCTCCTGAGTGTCTCCTACTTGATGTAGATGTTTGTGTGGCCCCTGCAAGGAAGGCTTCAAGCTTCAGGTTACAAATAGGAACTGAGGTAGAGATGGAATAAGCTTCCCATGGCCAGAAAAGCTGAAGCCAGAAACATCCTGTGCTCCAGGCAAACATCAACACCCTCATTCCAAGTACTAGCAAAAGAATGAAGATAAAAGGTGCCTTACCTTCCTCTGTGTGTCAGAAGGTGCAGCAACGGGGAGGAAAAACAAGAAATCAATCTATTAGATTTAACAAAAATCTCCATTTCCAAAGCACTTTGCTTGGCTGGATCCTCTGGCATCAGGCTCCTCTCTCAGGAAAGACCTCAAGAGAACTCCAGAGGGGGGACCAGCTTCCCAAGCAGGGTGCAGATCAATCTAGCCAAGCTTCTTTACCTGGTGAAGCCCTCATCCTGCAGGTTCAGCACCAAGTTATCTGCTGTGAGATACACACGGTTCTGTGAGGCAGCAATCTGAAATCCATTACAGAGGTGGTGTGAGGGAGTGTCAATGCATAGGGAGGAAGAGTACTAACAGAGAACCTATCTGCCCCCCTCCAGATGCACCTATCTCCCCCTCTCCAGCTGCAGCACTTGTTTTACTCACTTAAAAACTCGTTTCAGTCAATGCAATTCCCCCAAACAACTCTCTGCTTTCCTGGTTTCCCACACCAGTGCCATCAGACTCTCCAGAAGAACTGCTCATTCTGTTTCTCTGTCACAAAAGACCTTTGATCCCATGTTTATGTCCCCCTTTCCTCAGCCTGCAGGAAACAAGGAGCTTCTGGAGGCTGCAGCTGAGCAGGGGTGATGGAATCTGATGTGGGTTTAGCCTTGCCATATGGAAGGCAGGAGCTCCTAGCCTTGCACATCATCACAAGCCAAACCTGCAGCTCTGCTGGCTGTGGGGAGGAGCAAAGCTGAGGACAGGGCAGATCACATTCGCCTTCAATTCATCACTTGGCCACTGGGCTGGGAGGGCAGGACAAAGGCTGCAGGAGGAGGAGGAGGAGGAGGGGAGCTCTGTGCTCCACTGCTCACCGTTTTGGAGATGTTCTGAGCAGCTCGGATCTTCCGGAGCTTGATGTAGCCTGGGTTCCTGCTGAGGGCCTCACCAAGGTACAGCAGCAGAGGTTAAGGGAAGACCTGCTCACAGTCACGACCTACACCAAGGAATTCCAACCCACACCATCAAACTTCCCAAGGGGAAAACCCCAAGGAATCTCTTATCCCAATAACCAGGCTTCTGGGCAGGCATATTTCTACTTTCCCAAATCAAGAATGTTATGGAGCCAACAAGCTAAACCTTAGGACAGGGAGTGAAGGCTCGTGGCCTTCTCTGCTCTACCTGTGACATCAGACAGAGCTCCCTCCAGCCAGCTGCAGGGTAGGGAGGAAGAAATGGCAGTGAGCTAATTGAAGCTGTCAGCTGGGAACAGTCTCTTAAGTGTGAGCCCAATGGGCCAGAGTCTCAGGAGTGTCAAGTCACATCCTCCCCAAAGCAGGATATCATCTTGGCAGCTGTAGCTTCTCCTTCAGCCTGAACAATCTTCTGCTTCTGCTCCTGCTTGGCCTTCTCCACCAGAAACTGTGCACGCTGTGCCTCCTGCTGGGCTGCAAAGAGAGTGGCCAAGAGCATTGGAAGTGGATCCTATCCTGAGCTCTGCACCTGAGCCCTACAGCTCTGCTTCCAAGAGAACCGAAACCACTCTGAGGCCATATCCACAGGTATAAAATCTGAGTGTAGTTTGGTTGTTTTTTTTTTTTAATAAAATCAAAAGCATCTCAATTCTTTACACAAAATTCCCACAGTAGGTGATGAGTCCCTGTCTGAAGAGGAATTTTTCAGTTGGGAAGGCCTATCCCATTAGCTATGACCTCAAGTCTGCTGGTGGGACTTGTAAAATCACCTTATCTCCACTGCTGAGGAGCCTAGAGCCTAACTCTCTAGCTGTGACAGCCTAGCCCGAGTTCTACTTCCCTGTTTAGTAATTCCAGGGGAAGGTTAAGGGCAGTCCAGCCTTCTCAGGTGTTCCAGCACTCACCCACTTGCTTGGCCTCCACAGCTGCAGTGTATTCCCTGCTGAAACTCAGCTCTGTGATGGCCACGTCGTCCAGGATCAGGCTGAAATCCTTGGCTCTCTCCGTCAGCTCCCTCCTGATCAGCAGAGACACCTGAAACACAGCCAGCCACACAGGTGCCCAACCCAGCCTGCCTCCCACTCCTTGTGCCAAGTGTGGCCAGCAGGGCAAGGGAGGTTCTCCTCCCCCTCTACTCTGCACTGCTGAGACCCCACCTCGAGTACTGTGTCCAGTGCTGGGC